>JAMKCH010011680.1:0-41537 GCA_023653785.1 Ophioderma brevispina
AGATTTTGTTCTTGATTGAGGGAATTATGTAGCTGGTGTCCCCCTCCCAGCGTCCCGCGTACCCAAGTTGACCCTACTCACTTCCTTTTATTAATTATATTATAGGTGAGTATAAACATAAATTTATTCTAATAATAGCAGAAAAGGTGGAATCGTCCAAAAGTGGTTGAATTGTTCCAAGAGCTGATCGTATCAACTTGTGGGCCGAAACGTCTGGGCCGAATTGTCCTTATCGTCGAATCGTTTGGATACTTGTTATGAATACAAGGTCCGTGATTGGCTGAAGCCGATGAGTGGCCACTGATCTCTACACACTGGATAGGCTGTCGCCGCACGAACGTGAGGAAACCGGAAGTTGCACGGCGGCCCTTTTGCTCTACCCAAGAACCCGATCGTGCCCGTACAAAGGAATAGGGAAACTACAGAAAAGGGACAGAATTAGGCGATTAATTGCGAGTATGTCAAGGTTTGTCAATTATTGGTTTGATTTTCGAGTATGGGCGGGTAAATTCGAACAAAATATGATTCAAAATGTTTTAAAAAGTCTTTCAAATGCCATATTTCAGGTTTTCAGCTCACATACACAATAATTCATGCAGTAAGTGCTTTGACTACTTATTAATTATATTAGATATTATTAATCCTCTTTCAAGATTTTTTCCGCTTTACTATTCCACTCTTCTGAGCCTGCAATTGACTTGGTACGCTCCCAAAGTGATGGATTGGGCGGGGGGAGTAGCAACATGCCTAGTATGGCGCGGGAATACCACAGACACTTGATTTTGGTAGCAATGGATAGCTATCATCCTATTCTTTTCATTGATACCAAAATTAGTACCAACATGCCCAGCATTAGGCCTACTTCAAAAGTGACGTCATATCACCAAAAACATGAAAAAAGTTAGGAGTATCCAATTTCCATGCGGTTTGGGCTTTACATGATGGCAAATTACTATTTCTTACTCAGAGCGTTTAGTGATGTTTTTGAGTAAAATTGAAAAATATCAATTTCCACCCTATATCATGTATTTTCACTCTTTCCTTAACTTACGACATCATATTGGGAATGTTGGTACTTATTTTGATACCAATGGAAAGAAAAAAACGCAAAGCTATCTTGTGGTACCAAATTTATACGAATCGGGTGTGTAAAAAGGAAAATCACAGGGGGTGGTACCCCCCCCCCGAGAAATTGTTGTTACAAAAAATGGCTCAGGTAGACGAAAGTTAAGCATTCCTTTTCTTTCTGGAAATGACCTCGTATCTCTTTTCACAGACTTTAAGAGATTTGGGGGCATGCACGTTCTATTTTAAAAAATATTACTTAAGATATTTTGGAATAAAATTCCTGGGGGGGGGGAGTTTCTTGAATTTTTGTCGGGGACCAATGCTCGTTAAAAAAAGCGACTATAGCTGCAAATGCTCTAGGGGGTATCAAATTCAGTTGTGATTGTGACTGGTTCAATGATAAAAATAGGAAAATGTAACCTAAACATATCAGCAAAATAAACCCCGAGTGTGTAATTTTTCTTGCAATATAGCAAAAGTGTAATTTTTCTGGTATATTGGCTATTTTAAAGGTACCGGGTGTCTCAAAAAAAAAAGGAAACCCTAAAAGCGCCCTCTATTTCACGAAAAGAAAAAAGTAAACCATACAAATTAATACATATCTGAAAGTGCATTTCATTAGGTTTCCGACACCGAAAAAAATCTTTCCAAAAGGACACATATTGACCGAGTTATGGCCGATTGAAAATTTGTACCACTTTTTCATTTTATCCACGGATTGTTACTGTCTGAGCTGTCTTTAGACAATACACCTTCTCCAAGCACATTCTTTCGTTTATGGTTTCTTTTGTTTTTGCGACAAAGATCAGTTCTGATATGGAAAAGGTTAGTTTAAATAATGAGAAATTCCAAGATCTTGCCTCTTCTTTACTGCGCTGCACCTTCCCCATTTGGCTGCCTCAAAGACCATGAAGACGGATGCAGGCTTGCACTCTATTTTCCATTTCAATAATCGACTTCTAATCATTCTTGTCCGTCGGATGCTTGCAAAGGCAGCGGTTATTCTACTGCGAAGTTCTGGCATGGCTCCTGTACATACACTTCACTCTTTAATGTTTCCCCTAGGCGAAATCTAGCGGACTAGCGGAATCAAAATCTTGGGATCTTCGCAACAGAATAACCACTGCCTTTGCAAGCATCCGACGGACAAGAATGATTAGAAGTGGATTATTGAAATGGAAAAGAGATTTTTTTTTTTTTTTTTTTTTTTTTTTTTTTTTTTTTTTTTTTTTTTTTTTTTTTTGGGGGGGGGGGGCAGAGCAGTGCAGTAAAGAAGAATGAGGCAAGATATTGGAATTTCTAATAATTGAAACTAAACTTTTCAATATCAGAAATGACCTTTGTAGCAAAAACAAAAGAAACCATAAACAAAAGAATGAGCTTGGAGAATGTGTATTGACTAAAGACTACTGAAACAGTAACAGGCCGTGGATAAAATGAAAAGGGGTACAAATTTTCAAACGGCTATAACTCGGTCAATATGTCTCATTTTGGGAATTTTTTTTCGGTGTCGGAAACCTAATGAAATGCACTTTTCAGATGTGTATTAATTTGTATGGTTTACTCGTTTCTTTTCGTGAAATAGAGGGCGCTTTGAGGGTTTCCTTTTTTTGAGACACCCGGTATTTTAGTCACGTATTAAGAACAGGTCCCGCAAGGGGTATACTTTTACTGCAAATTGGTCCCCTTATTTGAAAAACCTGAAAATTAGTATAATTTTCCCCAAAAGTGGCTCCGTTAGACTCCCGTTAGGGGTTTATTTTCACTGAAAATTGGTCTTGTTAGCCTTTTAGGGGTCAATTTCAAAACTCCTGGAATGAGCATGCATGGGTATACCATCAACCCCCCCCCCATCGGATAAAATGTCGATGAAGAAAAGATAATGCACTGCAGTCTATGGGGTCAGTATACTGCACAAAATCATTGTTTAAATCAACTTGGAAATTAAAATAGGAAGGAACTGAAATTTTTGGCCTTGACCTTGGAATTTATAAGCTAGTCTAGTGACACTGTTTTGTGATAAATGTAATCACAAGCTATCCCTTAGGCCTAATTGTGATCCATTTCTAGATGTATCCAGCGAAAAGACTCATGAATTAAATACTAATTTATAGTGAACTAGAGGTATTAGCGCTCCATACTAAAGACCCCCAAAAAAGTAACGCAGCATGTCTAAATACCCCCATAAGTTACAAACCATTGGTCTATGCACGAAACATACATCATAATCAATAGTCCCTGTTTTTTCTGCAAATTTTGATACCCTTCTTGCCCATTGCTATCAATATTGCCAACACAATACCCATTATAAGAAAATTTCTCCCTTTTTAAAAGTGCAGTAAAAGTCTATCGGCCATATTACGCTCATATGATTGCCATTCAGTGAAAGTCGCATTCTTTCCGTGAAGTGTGTGTCACAATATTGCATGGTTGTGTCATTGTAATATGTCTGGTGTGCAACTTTGAAAATTTGACACAGTTTCGTAAAATGGACCTGTGTTGGCATATTGGATCCAATGGAGCAAGGAAAGTGTCAAAATTTGCAGAAAAAAACAGAACTAATTGATAGGATTTTTATGTTTCCGTGCATAGACCAATGGTTTTTAACTTATGTGGATATTTAGACATGCTGCGTTACTTTTTGGGGGTCTTATTATTCCCTAGTAGTTATAATCATTTTCAGAGCACAGCAATATAGTCTAGTACAATGGCATGTCAAGTGCATACAGTATTATGTACAGTGACGGTGTATATGTAGGTGGGGGGCGACGTGTACCCACCAGAATCATCACTAATCGTCGCAATTGCCTAGAATACATTGTTTACTTCTACTCATCCAGTTAATTTCAGGCAAAACGGTCAACATACTCATACACAATTGCAGACGCTTGATTATTTTTTTCAGATATTGACCAGAAAGTACTTTATAAAGGCATACGTGTAACTCATCCCATAGAAACCCGTCCAACCGAGTGAATGTTTTGGGGAGAGCAACAAGGGACGCTGTGGAACTTTCCGGTTTCTTCACGCTCGCTATTTCAATCGCGTGAGATTGCCTATCCAGTGTGTAGAGATCATTGTGAGTGGCTTTTATTATTGCATATGAATCATCGAAAAGGAATTATTACCGTTGGATTTTTAACGGTTTATTAAGAGATTTTGTCCGTTTTTTTTTAAATGTGCCACTTTTGACATTTGTCACACCGATGATATTTGTTTAAATTTAGTTTATATTACTGGTGTCAAATCATTAGTTCTAGCATTGGCACGTAAACAACCATCTTTCGTGCTCGTGCATGTCACTATTTATCTGTTCTTGCTTGTGTGATGTGAACAGTATCCTATCGATGTACATTAAAGAAACATGTGTTGCATGACATCGCTCTCAACGCAAAGAATGAATTTCACTCTATTTTGGAGTGACTACATGGCCCCTAATAAAAAGAGTTGAATTTTTTACATCTTTCAAAGAATACTTTTGGCTCTAATTTACTCTGATAATTTACAAATGATACATGATATCATTTTTGTCAATTATCCACGATAAATTTGACCCAAAGTATACTTATAAGGTATGAAATTTCACTCTTTTGAGTGGGCCCTGTAGTCACTCCAAAAGAGTGAATTCACTCTTTGCATTTAGCGGACGTCCGCTAGATTTGCCTACTCGTTTGACCATTTTTTAAATTTCTTGATTGTTGTTTGTTGTTAAAGTTTCTTAATTTGATTTTGGATTTGCAGGGCCATCTATATCCCTGAATCTGGCATCCAGCTATGTTCGCTGTATCTCAGAGTGTTTGATAATCTTACTAATCATATTCGGGTAATAGTAACACTGTTTTTATACCCATATTATATCCTTTGTTCTCGAATATTTGGTGTTGTTGTTGTTTTTTGTTGTAAGTATAATTTAAATGTTGCTTTCAAACCTAAAACAAAAATGTGGTAGACACTAGCAATAACAGTATAGTGTGAGGGCAATCAAGAGGTGTGATCTCGCTACTATTACCCCTACGCCAGCATTACCTGTGCGGTGTAACTAATTATAGGTTCATAATTTAGGAGGTACCCTTGAGTCAGCCAACGGTTGCCAATGTACAATCGTAATTGGACCTCATGCAATCCCATTGATTGCATGGACCCATTTCCTAAATCCTTAAACCGTCCAATAATATTCCCACAATGAACTCCTTCTAAAACAACCATATTGCCACGCTTAATCTATCATAAGGCCTTACTCTTTTATGTGCTCTTTAAAGCGGCACTGGCACATTTTCACAAAATATGAAATTTCATTCAACTGGGTTGGGATAGACTAGGCCATTGGAAAGAATAGAGATACCATTTTGTACACATGAAAATAACACACTCAAAATACGAGAGGACGTTAATAAGAGGTTAAAGACATCAGGTAATTCTGTAGGCTAACTTTTAAGTTTTCGGCGGCATTAATTTATAAAATCGTTCAGTTTTCCCATAGACAGCCTGATTTGGTTTTTAATCGTTTCAGGTGAGGGCTAATGTTATACTAAAAAGTAATGCAAAATATCACTTTTAAAAATCTTGAGGGCGTACTATTTGTCCAAATGTGGCCAGTGTCCCTCTTAGGGAGTGGTTCATTATTACGCCAGAGGGGGAATGGACGGGAAATCAAGGGTGGCATGATTTTTTTTAACCTGGAGGGGGGACACACATTTTTTTCTGACAGAGATGGGGGGACGGAAATTTTGGTTAAAGCCATCATGAAAACATGAAACCATTTTTTATGAACCGATTTACAAATTTGTTTTTCACCATTTGAATAGAGTGATGTCATAAAAATAAAAATTATTAAGGAGAGGCCTATCAAAAGATGCTAGCTAGACTATTTAGCCATGTGGATCAAAGGACAAATTTTTCATTTTGAATACATACTTCGCAGAGTACACCATTTTTCCACTATAAACCATAATCAATTTTATTATTACCATTTATTGGTTATGGCAATTGTAAAGGTTGGGTATGTATTATCTTCCCTGGAGATGGCCAGCGCACACAATTGTTGAAAAAACAAACCATATGCGGGTTGCCGGATTCGAACCGTGACCTCCGTATTACTAGTGACGGCGCTCTAACCCAACGGGGGGGGGGGGGGGGGGGGGAGCCGCAAACTGTTGATAGAAGAAACGATGATATCATCTATAGTTGTTAGGTTCGAAAGGGGTCCATCGCTTGCCTAGCGGATAGCATCAGAACGTATATTTCTATACAATTTTATATTTTGTTTGAATATGAATAAAATTCAATCTCAAGTTTCTTTTCTGAATATCAGTGATCAAGGGACATACACTATGCTACACTGACTCAAGCAAAATAATGGCATTTGACAAGTAAATTCACCTGCTATTCAGCGGACACAAAGAAGTCAGACTCCATTTGTTTATTTGGAATGCAGAGCCTTGTAGCTCTTTTTTACTGTCCACGCAGTTGAATAGAGGTCAGGAGTTATCCAAGGGGGTGATGATGAAACGCATTCAAAACCGTCGTCCGTGCTGGGCCTGACTTTTGATATTGCACGAATAATTAATCAGTTGGTGCTTGTATAACACATAATGTCAATCGATACAAACATATCCGCCAAAATATTCAGTTGTTGGATGTTGGGTGTATTGGGTGGTTAAATTTTGGTCATACCCATGGCCACAAACGAAGGAAAATGACAATCAGTGCGTCTGATTTAAATACCGCATCAATGAATAATCTTTTCACCTAAGCGCGCCATGCATATGAGAAAAAAAATAGATCTGAGCACAATGAATCCAGGTACACTATTATTACACTGGACACCTCTAACAATACATAATTTGTAATCACTAACCGATTAGTGTAGATGCAAAGCGGCACCCACAGTATGTGGAAGAAGTTGAGGCAGCCATTGCTTTCAATTTTTGTTATTTTTTGCTTTTTTTAAGTTTTTTATTTTTTTCTTTGTGAATTTCTAAAGATACGTAACTTTTGCCTCTTATCTATATAAAACCTCTTTGGGCGTATAGACAAGGGGGTGAAACGCATCAAAACCAGTAGTTCCGTGATGGGCGCTGAAATTTGAATATTTGACACGGAATAATTATCCATTTGGTGCTTGTATCACACATAATGTCAATTCGATACAAACATCGACCAAAATATAAGTGTTGGATGTTGGGTTGTTGGGTGGTTAAATTTTGTCCTACCCATGGCCACACAACAACTGAAATGACACATCAGTCGTCGTGATTAAATAAACCGCCCTTCAATGAATTAATCTGTTCACCTAAGCGCGAATTGCATTTATGGGAAAAAAAGAGTATCTGAAAGCACAATGATCCAGGTAAATATTATACACTGGCACCTCAAACATACATAATTTGTTCACTACGATTAGTGTATAGCCAAAGCGGAACCACAGTATTGAAAGAAGAGGAGGCAAGCCATTGCTTTCTAGTGTGGGTAATATATGTTTTTTGTGGTCGGCAGAAAAACATGCGAGACGGTGAATTCTAAAGATTACGTAACGTTTTGCCTCTCGATCTATATAGAACATCTTGGGGCGTTATAGACAAGGGGGTGTGAAACGCATTCAAAAACCAGTCGTCCGTGCTGTGCGCTGACATTTGAGAAATGCACGGAAAATAATTATCAGTTTGGGTGCTTGTTACATACATAATGTCAATTCGATACAAACAACTACGCCAAAATATCAGTTGTTGGATTGTTGGGTGCTATTGGGTGGTTAATTTTGTCCTACCATGGCCACTCAACGAATGAAATGACACGTCAGTGTCTTGATTTAAATAAACCGCCTCAAAATGAATACTGCATCTATTTCACGAAGGGCGCATTGCATTGAGAAAAAAGAGTATCTGAGCACAACTGTATCATGGTACACTGTTATTATACCTGGCCACCTCTAACACATACTTAATTGTATCACTACCGATTAGTGTATATGCAAAGCGGCACCACAGTATGTGGAAGAAGCGGAGGCAGGCATTGCATTCTATTGTTGGGATCTACTGTTTTCTTGTGGTCGGCAAACATGCGAGACGATGAATTTCTAAAGATTACGTACCGTTTGCCTCTCTATCTATATAGAACCTCTTTGGGGTATAGACTGGGTTATTAATGCACAAAAACAAAGCTCTCCATTGACCCTGTATAACAAATTTATTGACAGAGTCACCGACGCTGAATCGCGCAATAGGTAGTACATTGGGTTGACTGACCTAAATATAAACACAATCGAATGTGTGTACATTGTACGTGTCAATGCACCATGCTTGACGCGCCCACAAACACGTTCCGCGCAATAATTATGGACAGCTAATCCATACTCCCATTGCATCTCCCAGTTCAAACTTGGTTCCCTGTCGGAAAATAGCCATGCATATTTCCAGTGTACCTTTGTAAGTGAATGTCACCTTGCAATGATGACACTGTGGGTTCAGGAAATGATCTAAGTAATACCGACAACACATCGTAGATCTCACTAGCCACATTATATCGCGCATAATCTACCAATATTTAGGAGTACTTTTTCAACCTCAATTCCGGGATTGAATCATGTGCGCAACGGTTACGACCATAAAAAACAACACAAACAATGAAACAAAACGGAAAAGTCTTTTAATTCTGTTTTCAGTTTCCGATAGCCGAGACCAAACGGATTTCCCATTATCATTGGAAAAATATCCTTTTTACCACCCGAGGTCTAAAAAAGTCTCTAGAACGTATGAACACACAATACAGAATTTAAAAAAATCCCCAAGCTGTATCGCAAATATGAGTCACCATTCAGTAATGAGAGTGAGTAATGAGCGGGCGCTCTTCATTTGTAAAAATGTATTGAAAGAGTGTGTACGTGCCCATGCCAAAGTTTGGGGTAGACGTTAAATTAGGAAGTTCAAGTAAGCAAATGATGGGTATTGCCTTTGATCCGTCTGCCACTGTATGATGGGTGCATAAGAGAGTTAGGGCGGAATCACATGGCAACTACACTGTTATATACTTGGGAATTCAATATGAAACGTCTACCCGTTTGGATCGAGCGGCCCTCGTCGACTGATTTTTCTTTAAATTAAAAATAAACTGGACGGTTCTACTGTGAGTTCAATAATTTTGACGTATATTTCATCATTTATGCAAAAAGAAAACTAATGTAACAAAACCCACGGTGGACATGTTGCTTGCGTAAGCTGTGACGGCCTAACATTTTTGGCAAAACAGATCCATAACTTACTGAGGGACCTCCTTTTCATTCAATTACCACCAGATATTAGAAAAATACAAAAGAAGGGGACTAGCGACCTATGCTAACAACACCGTAAATGGAAAAGAAATTGGGTTAAGCGACAAGTTACTGTAAGTTAAGCGTTTTGTTCTGCACAAAGATGCGTAGGTAACGTTGCCAAACCAAACATAGTTCTTTCATTGATTTTGGGTTAATCTTTGCCTGCTTTTCGAAAAATGAGAAATATTGGTTCAAGTTAATTGAACGCACAGTTAGAAGCCTAATGATGGATTCGTGAACGAGGGACGAGTATTCTTTGCGCTGCTGCGTCATGAAAAAAATCTGGGGAGGAAGCACCGAATTGCTGAAATCCTTTTGATTAAGGACAGAGCCATTGTTATTACCTTATACAGTTGAACAGTAATTTGTAGTGTTTTATGCTCTACATAACCGAGCGGATTTACTTGATATCAACAGTGCTTATTTGCTCGAGTCAACGGCTGCATGATTGTTGTACATCACTGCGTCACTGATATTTAGGAAAAGATTGTGATGACATTTTATTCATTTTCAATCCAAATGTGACACTTTTGCATTGATATCCAGAGTATGGAAAGGTATAATTAGACAAAATCAATGAGCAGAAAGAAACTGTTACTTCGCCGATATGCGTAAACCCAATGTCCGTATGTACGAATCTGTCTATCTTGGATCCCATGGAGATATGAAAGGCCGCTAAATATGTAGGTAAATCTTTTAACACAATTATCACTTTTAAAATATAACTTCATCTGGATGTTGTAGTAGATTGTAGTCAGTAGTTTTCTATATATATTGCCTTGTCTACTAAATATCAACATAGGTTTTCACAACAAGAGAAAAGAAGACAAGACCATGATTGTAAAACATGAAGTTATATATCCATAATCCAGGGCTTGATCACTTCACGATGGAGGAAACCCCTCCTAGAATGCTTCCACAATTCTCTATCTTTGGCCATTCTTGTCCAAGTTGGACCAAGTTGTTTTGGCATTTCGTCTCTCCATATGGTTTTTGGACGTCCTGGCTTTTCTGGTCCCTTCTCTGGGGGTCCATACTATTGTCACTCTGTGTCCACTGTTATCCTGGCAGTCTTAGCAACATGGGCAGGACCCCATCTTGTTTGGGCACTCCTAATGCAGTGATAATATCAGTAAATCCTGTCTGTGATCGGTACCAGCAAGCAGAGTTCTCTTTTATATTGGAGTCTGATCGCCAAGCCACGATTCGCTCCATCTTCCGCTGTGCAACTTGCACGCATCCCCATCGTGGTGTTATTCAAGCCCACGTTTCAATGCCGTATGTCATAACAGGAAGAATTGATCATTGAACACCTTCTCTTTAACTCCATACTTGTTCTTCTTATTTTTTCATGATGTTTTCCATTTTTTGCAAATGCTGCCCATCCTAATCCAATTCTCCTTCTGATCTCAGGACAGTAAGTCGCCATTACGATCACATGTCTTCCCAAGGTAGATGTAGCTTGTTGACCGCTGCAATGACTTTCCCATCTTACAGTTATCTGGATTTCCTGATGGGTCATTTAAACCAATAACTTGGTTTTCCAAACATGCTGCATGAGGACGACAGGTTTCGCATGGTGCTATTGAATGTCATTTAGCAATGCTTTCACCCAATTCATCTGGTGACTTGGCAACCTGGATAATATCGTCGGCCAAGATCAGGTGAGAGAGATTTCACCATCATATGTTTGGCTCTTCCTTCCCAGTTAATCGTCCTTGATGATCGGCATCTTGAAGGCATGAGGTGAAGAGAGGTTTGGGTGTGAAATGTTGTCTCCCTGTTTGCCTTCCCTCTTAGCTTGATTCTTGTCACTGTCCTTGTGGAGCTTAGGGTGGAAGAGGGCACCCCTGGAAAGTCAGTAACGAGATTGATGGAGGCTGGGTAAATCCTTGGTTTCAAGGTGTTTGAAGAGTGTGTTTGAATTCAAACAGAGTCAAACCGCCTTCTCATAGTACAACAAAGGCAAGCTGAGCGGAATCTTATACTCATTGGCTTTCTCCTTGTAGCTGGCTCACAAAAATGTATGTGATCAGTGGTTGAAAATCCTGTCTAAACACCAGCTGGGCTCTTGGTTGGTGTTGTTCAGAGTGTGCAGCATTCTTTCAGCAGGACTGTGAGAATACCTTGTACATTACAAGTAGAAGGGCTTAGTGGCCTGTTAGTTTTTGATGTCAGATGTATCTCCTTTCGTATGGAGAATAAAAACCTTAAAGATGCATTCTTCCAGTTGCTGGGGACTCTTCCCCCTGTAAGGAAATTGTTGAATAGCTGGTTAAGACATCACATATGGGGCTCCCCCTCCTTTGAAGGATACCCTGCTGTAATAATATCCTCTCCAGGGGCTTATCTCGCGTAGTATCTTTACTGCATCTTCTACTTCGGAAGGCATGATGGAAGGGGGGTGGTTGTGTGTTCCACTTTTTGGTGGTACTGACTCAGCAGCTGAAAGTTTTCTTGTGGTTGCCTTGTGCTGTAGAGGTTGGTGTAGAACTTAGAACTCTTACATCTTTGACCATCCGAGCGAGATCTTCAGTTAGAGTGCATCTCCTCCTTCAGGGCTATGATGTTTGTTGTTCTTCTAGACACGTATCCGTCTTGCTAATTTAAGTCCTTTGTTATTTAAAGCGCTTTCAGCTGTTCTAGCTCGTTGTAATGATGAATTTCATCTTTCATACGTCGTCTTGATGGTTTGCAAGTTCAGTGTCTTATGTTTACAGGTTGGATTCCATTACACTCCTCTTCATCTGTCGCTTTTATCCCTCGAGTTGGTTTTGTTTCCACAGAGCGTTTTCAGGATGTTGGTGTATCTATGCCAGCAGTTTTATACCGCAATCTCCAATAATTGCAGAAGTATGGTATTGCAGAAGTGTTGAGATCTTTGCATGAATCTAACTGTAGAGCCTCAAACTTGTTTGACAACTTCAGTTGAAAATCCACAGCCTTAGATGTGAGTGCTTCTGCATTGGTTTCTTGTGCTTCATACATCTTGCTTCTCTAGTTCGTGTTGATGTAACAGAGATCACAGCATGCGGTGGTCACTGCCGTGTGACCTTATTAATGAACTGATACATTGAGCACGGTGGGGCTTGTAAGTAAGGATGTAATCGATTTAATTCTTTGTGGGGACTCCGTGGGGGAGATCCATGTTCATCGCCTGTTGGGCGATTCTTGTTAGAAAAGTGTTCATGATTTTCAATCGATTGTCTTCAGCAAAAGTTGAGTTGATGACAGGTCTCCTTGCTGTTCCGCACTCGAGCCCAAAGTTACCTGGCATGTACTCTCCTTGATTTACCACTCAACCTTTGAGTGCAATCGCCCTATTTATGATATTGCTAGTGCATCCTTTGAGTTAAGTAGATTATTTTTATAAGTACCAGTTTCATGTTATGCAGTTCCATAAAACTGACATAACCACGGTTGTCACAAGCTTTTTCATTGAAATGCTTCGTGTATGACCTGAAAATTCATAATCATTAGTGTGTGCATTTGGAATTATAAGTGCCCGGGCCTGGTCCAACTACCCCAAGTTTGCATGGCATGTTATTAAACTTCACAGTATAAATGAATGATAAAACAACTCAGTGTGATCGCACATGGCACAACTGAGAATGTTTATTTGATTATGAAAAGGTCTCATTTTGTGATGATAATTATTAAGGATTTAAAATGATGCACTCATCTCCCAAGTTGTAAAAAACCTAAACATGTATCAATTCTCTTTTGTTATGGAGTGTGATGTCAAACAGTTCACTTTTATCAATGCCTTATAGGCCTTGATATGTATCCAGCGGGCGGATCATGCTTCACCCCAGTATGTTTATGCCAGATTAAAATTCGAGCCATTAAAATGATAAAAGGTGATAGAAAATGATTTTTCGAGTGAGTGCTATTACAATGAGGTATCAATGTAAAAAGTATCCCATCTGGGAATCAATCTTCCTATGTTGCAGATTTACAAATATGTACACCCAAAATTCCTTCGATATAAAAAAGTGTATTATGATGATCATCATACTACTAGCACCTTAAAATTAGGCCATTACTACCAGCTTTACCAATTGCTGGTTTTATTGATTTCATTTAATTGAGAAAGGCATGTCAACAATATTCCTTTACCATCAACCACCTAGTTTAACATGACTCACAACGTCTTACAGTGACTGCTCACACAATGCCTCAGTACTTATGAAAAATATCATTTGGCCTAATAAGCAATATATTAGTTTATCGTTTAAAGATGATGAGATAACTGAGACTCTTGAGGCACTCCAAACATGTAAAAACCCAAGAGCTTCCGGGGCCCCCACAGCCCCTGGGTACCCCCTCCCATCTCAGAGGCACAAAACTGGGGACCCCGTTACCCCACCCATATGCTCGCGGCTATATGCTTAGGGGAAACACTTTAAATCTTCATACCAACTTTGCAAATGCTTGTATGAATCTTCATACTTGAGAACGGAATGTCAGAATATTCCTTACCCACAAAGCACTTATATATGTATGTTTATATGACTCACAACGTCAAAAGACACTGATACAGTGACAGTGTCCGGACCAGTGCTCAGTCACTTGAAAAAGCAGATCATTTGGCCTAAGTAAAGCAATTATGATGAGTTCAAAATTAATTCATCTCCTTCAATATAATGAGATAAACCACTGAGATCTCTGAAGCATACAAACATGCTAAAACACAAGAGCTTCAGGGGCTCAGCCCCTGGACCCCCGCCCGGGGCCCTAAAGTGGGACCCCTGTGTCCCAACCATATTCTCATTCTACACGTCAGGCAAACAAATTCAACATCTTGTCCCTGGCACCACATCCCTACTATGCCATCTCATACTGTGAAAATTTATTAGGCAATATGCAGGACACCGTCTCTATGTGAAATGCATTTTCATTTCAATGCATACTTGTAGAGCACGGACAAAAACATGCGGGCTTTTGTGACCAATAAACGTGACGCGTGTTTGTAGGATCATTTTGCTAAAAATGCAGTAGGATAGGACCATCTAACACTTTACGCCCACAATATCATTGATGTCTATCATTTCGACAGTAAAGAATCTAGTAAAAAGAGCCATCACAGAAGATTGTAATGGTCAGCCTATGGTTTGATATGTCTTCATCTAAAAAAAGATGTGTTGTGTCTCTCAAAAAAAAACCTCTCATGACTATTCAGGGACGCAATTAAGAACATTTACTACTGCAATGTAATTATCTTCCAAGAGGAGTTAGTTAAAAAATCATTCTCCTTCAATGCACTAAGGAGCTAAAGGGAAGGCAGTCACTATCGCCTGCAATTAAAAGATGATGTCTGGAATATTGACCAATTTATGATTTGTATAATTGAACACATTCAAGGGGGGACTTGAAATTTTTTTCTACTATTCAGGGGGGGCATGAAATTTCAGAAAATCGAGATGGGGGGGACTTGAAAAAAATAGCGTTAAAAAAGACGGAAATCTCCATCACCCCCCCCCCTGGCATAAATAATGAACACTCCCTTAAATAAGTGGATGCAGGGTTTTTGGTACAGCTCAACTTCCGGTTCACGGATTTAGAAAATGGCTGGATCAAACGTCAGCTTCATTTCCCATAAACACTTTGTAAAAATAAAAGTCAATGGTGAATGCATGCACTAAAATACATAAAGCCGGATATATTTAACAGGGACACAATGGCATGAAAAAAATATGCAGAAAAAAATTAAATAGACCCTTACTGAAATCATCTCCAACCGATTTGAAAGATTATTCGACTTTGAAAAGCTAATGATCCAACACCCTGTACTATTTCTATATCGTTTAAATCCATGATGATTTTCATGTCCATTCCACACTATTCCCTTCTAATTAAAGGGGCATTTCGTGATCCGCCAACCTCGTGACCAGCGACTCACCAAAGTATCATCTAATATAACTTAAACCGTAAGCTTTAGTAATCCACGTGTATGGCAAGCATAAAGGCCATAACGTATTGCTGCAACGCGTTGCGAGAAAGTAGCAACGCGTTACGACATTTGGGCAACGCGTTGCGACGTCGGCCAATCAAAATCATGAATTTCTGTGACGTATTTCAAAAAATAGACCCACAACGCGTTGCTAGATACTTTTGCAACGCGTTGCAAACCTTCACAACGCGTTGCGAGCTTCACAGCGCGTTGCTAAGGTCCACAAGCAATAAGGGTCATAACGTATTGCCGCGACGCGTTGTGAGAAAGTCACACCGTGTTGCGAAATTCCGGCAACGCGTTGCGACATTTCGGCAACGCGTTGCGACATTTCAGCAACGCGTTGCGACATTTCAGCAACGCGTTGCGACATTTCAGCAACGCGTTGCGACATTTCAGCAACGCGTTGCGACGTCGGCCAATCAAAATCATGAATTTCTGTGACGTATTTCAAAAAATAGACCCACAACGCGTTGCGACCTTCACAACGCGTTGCAAACCTTCACAACGCGTTGCGACATTTCAGCAACGCGTTGCGACCTTCACAACGCGTTGCAAACCTTCACAACGCGTTGCGACCTTCACAACGCGTTGTGACGGTCCACGCGTTGTGGAAGGCTTGCAACGCGTTGTGAGTTTCCACAACGCGTTGCTAGATACTTGCAACGCGTTGTGGGTCTAATTTGTGAAATAGTCACAGAAAGTCGTCATTCTAATTGGCCGACGCCCGCAACGCGTTGCTACTTTCTCGCAACGCGTTTGCCGAAATGTCGCAACGCGTTGCTGATGAATGTCGCAACGAGTTGCGGCAAACGTTTATGGATTTACTGGCTTGCGATAAACGTGTGTACCTAATATTACGTGCAAATTCCGGTCGTTCGAAGAAATTCGCCAAATTGTATTTTTCTGTCCGTGAAAAACGAACAGAAATTACAGACAGAGGTCTACGGGGACAGTGGCGAAACAAGCAATTGCTCGTAACACAAAACCGCAGATCGGGCGGGATCAACTCACATTTTGGGAATCAGCTTTTAAAGGAGGCTAATTATTATCAGGGAACATGATTAAAATGGGAAGGTGTGAATCACAAAATGCACCTTAACGGACTGCTGTTGTATTATTACTATGGCACACAAACATTTTAATTTCAATTTCTGGCTATAATGCGACAGGGGTTCCGTTCGCCAAACTCATACGTAACTCTACGGTATATAACTCATGCGTATGTCCTACATTAATAGACCTTTTAATTCCGTTACACAGTGCTTTGGATAATGGTCCACTCAGCCAGGACGACTGCGAGTTTCGCGAACGGACCCCTGGTATTTGAAAAACTGGTTTTTGGGAAGATTAGGACCATACCAGGGCCCGTACGCAGGATTTATTGGGGGGGGGGGGGGGGAGGGGGTGCGGCACGTCGAAAACGGGACCTAAACACCCCTAAAATTGGTCCATTTTTGGACTTTTTGAACATTCTCACCAAAACTGGACTTTCTTGCCAAACTTTTCGTAAGTTGGGACCCTTTTATCAAATTATCAGAAAATCAGCAAAAAGTGGCACTTTTGACACTTTTTGTGGAAGAATTTGGGGGTGCGACCGCACCCAGCAACACCCCCCCCCCCCCCCCGCGCGTACGGTCCTGACAAGACCTAATTCAACAATAAATGAAAAAGTATATGATTAATGCTGATTTTTTGAACTATAGGGCATCAAAAGAGATTCGCCATGTTTTAACACCACACCCGAGTTAAAATTTACGAGACAGTAAAATTGCACAGTTCCCCCAAACCATCAGAAATTATACAAAATAGCTTAGACAAAATGTTAACCACCCAAATGGTTGTTACTAGTTCAAACATTATGATTAATTTCAAATTTCATTTAAAGACACAACTTATCAACATTTGTGACTCCTCATTTATGCAAAGTGCCACATTTCGGACGCAACAGCTTGTCTCGGCACTGACGTCGTCTGCTACACCTAGTTTATATAGTGGTGTGATTCCAAAAGCGATACAAATGATTTACCAAAGGTATTTAGAGTAATTCTCTAATTCAACAAACTTACCTTTGTTTGTGTTTCTTTTGAAAGAAGAAAATGCCCACGCAGAAAACACCCAAAATAGGACTATTGGTCACACCAATGATGCCTAAAAGTGTCTGAATATGTAAAATTAACAACCACCTACCAATATTTGAGCAGAAATTTACAGGTAATGTTGGATTATTACATTTGCTAATTTCCAATAAATTCCGTAAATTATAGAATAGGTGTTAATATCTTGAAAATATTATTTCAATAGCCAAAATTGTTGCCTAAATTAAGCTATGCAAGATTTATTAATGTCCGATCTAAACAACGATTATATTGTTGATCTTGATTATTTTATGTAATACATGTGCAAATCAGAAACTGCAAAATGATCATAGCTGGAAATATAAAGCCATTGTGAAATTCACGAAATCACACTTGTTGGTATAGTTATAAATCAAATAGCAATTCAATAAAAATATCCTTATCAAATGCAAGCCTCTGACATGTGCACCTCTTAAGGGGCACATGTGGTGCAGTGGATCTGCGCTCGCCTCATAAGCATAAGGTTGTGGGTTCGAGCCCCGCTGTCGCCAATGTGTTGTGCACTTGGGCAAGGCACTTTACCTCGCTTGCCTCTCTCCACCCAGGAGTATAAATGGTACCAGCATATGCTGGGAATGCAAAACAGACTCGCTGTACGTGAGGAGTGGCGAACCCCCAACAACAACATTATATGAGGGAGTCTGGCCCAAACGCCAATGACAGAGAGATGGGCACTCCGCCTGCGGGCGCACCATTTGCATTTTGACACACGACAAAAATGGTCCATAGTCTGTATAATCTTACAATAAGGATCTTCTGTTTAAATATGAGAAAGTATAAACTCACCGGTACCAAATCTCCCATAATTCTCATCAGAAATGTGGCACCAATAATAGCGGCACCGAACAGCAAAACTATTGGGAAAATCACACGATGAAGTTAATCTTCTTCTTTACCTTTTTAATAAGTTACCTTTTAAAAACCGATGTGTTTTTGATATTTAAGCATACTGCTATCAACTAAGGAAAGATATAAGAAGGCAAAAACCAACCTAGTCCCTTGGTACAGAGTGTGTAGGTAGATTCACTTATATTTGGCCACAGACCCTTTATAAAGTGCTGACCGGTGACGGTTGCAAGAGCATTCTGAACAGACGAGACTGTGCTGCAAATATATCATTTTAAATATGTTTCATTAAGGACGCGTTGAAACTTTTGGATTACCGATTCATCCCATCTTTTCCTAATTATATTATTACAATTATTTTAAAGCTAGTCTAGCGGGAACTTTGTTATGGTTGGTTTAATATTCAAGTGAGTTAAGAGGTAAATTGTGTTAATGATTATATTCCGTGTTTGTTTACAGTAAATCTGTCGCTTGTGTTGTTGTTGTTGTTGTTTTTTACCTTAAAGCCAAGCAGCACAGTCCTGCTATCAAAAGTCCTGAAATCCCGGGCAATCTTTGCATTGTATCAACCAGAAAATATGGTAGTATCTAATTTTATCGACAATGTAAAATACAAATACATGTACTCGTTACTACTGATAAAATGCGTATTTTTAAAGGTTCTTTGCGCTTATGTTCGCTTCTATTCATCTATATTTGTTATGTTTCCTTTTCTTTGGTCTTTGTACATTTCAGCGGTTGAGATAACATTAACTGTTTAAACAAAATGCTAGGGTTTCAATGTAAAAATGAATTAGTTGAATATGTTTTTTAATAAAGCATAGCTTTTAATTAATTGTGCTAGTGAACGTATTAATGCTAGTCTTTTTTTCATACACCTGATCACAAACAAACAATTAAAGCAGATTTAGAAGTTTATAAGTAGATTTTAACATACTTCGTCACGAAAGCTTATGTCTCCAGATGTGAAAGGATCGCATTCTGAGTAGTAAGCATAGATACAAAGACCAGCCAGGCAACAGAGCGACGTCGTAACAATGCATCCAATGGCATACGTAGCTAATGCTCTGGAAAATTAATGTGGAGGCATCATTCTCCAGATATGACCACCTGACCACCAACAAAGTGATTATATTCAAAGTAGTACACAACAAATTTTGGAACTCCGTTTGTATAAAAATCTACATTGTTTAGCTATAATAATAGAGACACAATGCTATTAAAACATTGTGACTCTTAGTAGAAAACCAGCCTGTAGATACACACAGGGAAGCTAAGAACAACAATGGGAATTGACTGTGGCTGTCTGCCGATTCCCGTAATCAAATTTTCACGTTCATTCATCACACTCCGTTTGGAGCTTCCGCGGTCGGACTTAACAACGGCCCCGTAATGCAGTGGGCACACAGCAACCAGATATGCTATGTACGTATGGCGATGGCATATCATTATGGCAGATGGCATTGTGGATATCAGCAGATATAGCAGACTATATTAAGTTTGAGGCAATCGTCCAATGGCGGCGCCCTGTGGTGTCACCAATTTGCTGAGTCACAGTCAGAGGCCTGATACACATTGAAACACAAAGTTGGAGACACAAACACAAAGGAAAGAAGACACAATGTTCTAGGAAAACAAAATTATAGCGACACAATATCATAGATAGTAGAGGACCAGTCTGTATGTAGATCCGTGACCAAACTCTGGGATTAAAGATTTGGAGGTGTTTTGGGGTTTCCTTATATACTGGACGTTTTTGACTTGGGTTTCTTCTTCACTGTGCACGAACACACTTTTACCGGACACTCAACAATATTTATAAAGGAGTCTAGGTTTGCCGCCGGGCACCGCTACTCCATTGCCATACACACGCAAAAGAATCCTCAAACCACCAACAAAACGAGGCACGTCGTGCTAATTACGACGTCACACCACCCTGCATCATGCATAATGCATGTCGTGTGATCTATTCCAACCAATTACTGCACGGGGTCGTGCATGTACAATCAGTGGAAATCCGATGCGCCGTGACACGAGGTTGCGATAGTCCATGTGAATTGAATGTAAAACACGAACGATCGAAACTAGCAAAACGGTATAATGGAACGATGATTTTGAAATGGATGGGAAATGTTTTGAAGAAGTGTGGTTTTGCTTTTTGCATATCAGCAATGTCAGTAGCATTAAAGACGATGTCAGAACTAAACCACTGACATTTTCGCTAATATGGACTTTGATCTATTGCAACACAAATTGTACTAAGTGTCTATGAAATTATTATGAGCAAAATGGGAATGAAATGTAATTGCATAATTTGACTCAGGTGCAAGCTTTCTGTGCTTTGGTATAGCGCTATACAGGTGACCCAACCAAGGTTAATTATATTAAGCAGTGGCGCGCTTTTCGATATGGTGTAATGATGTTGTAAAGAAGTTCGTTTGTGCTGTGTCGGCATTTTGATAGCCTTGACCTTGAAAAGCAAATGGCAGCTATTTAAAGTTTCAAGGTCAAGACTATCATTTATAGTACTAAATGTTGCAAAATTGCAGGAAAACATATAATTAGACACTTTATAGACATATTAGACATCTTTAAAATCGGATAATATTAAAGGAGAACCCGTACAACGAATAATATTAATCAATATACACTATAAAATAATTATTGACCTCATATCGAGTGGTTTCATAGAAAAACGGAGTTATATAACCCTAACAATGAATTAAAACCATCTAGTCTGACCATGTGCTATTTAAAAATCGCGCTAGTGTATAACGTGTTATGCGATACGACCGGCACGTTTAGGTCATACATGCCATATAGGAAATACACATTATGAAAGCATCATGTGTGAAGATGTATGACGCTACTGTGCCGTCCGTATCGCATAACACAAATACATATCCCATACACAGTAGCGCGATTTTCAAATAGCGCATGGTCAGACAAAGCTTTTAATTCGTTTTATGGTTAGTATAATTCCGTTTTCCCGTGAAACCACTCCATATGTATTCAATAATTGTTTTTATAGCGTATATTGTGTAAGTTATTCTTGACCTCGAATAAAAGTGCGTTGACCATTTGACGATTTAGGCCATAGCGTCCTCAATTGAGGTCAGATGTATAACATAACACGCCCATATACCACAGAATACCACGTCACTGAGGCTACAAATCATGTGATGACGTCATCGAAAGAACACGCATATGGGCGCTGAAATCGCGACACCCTCATGGCTTGCCATCTCTGGTCATGTGAATGGGGCGGTGGGGCTCCGTGGCCTCTGGTTTCGATTCCCCGCCACGATGTGAAATCTTATTTAGCTCCAATCCTTTTACCCCTTCCGTTCCTCCCAGGACATGAGAGGAGCGTTAGGGATACCTTTTTAACTTCCGTATGATAATGCGAGTAACCGGACGTCCATATATTACGACAGTTCTCAATGTGAATCATTTTCCCCTTCCCAAAATGCTGGAACATTGAAGCGGAAAACCCAAGTCAAAAAAGTTCAACATCTCTCTGGGTACGCAAAAACCTTCAAATCTTTGTTCCTAGAGATTAGGGAGCGATCGTTATTTATGGCAGGGGGGAATGGGCACTTTTTTGGGGGAACCTGAAACAAAAATGCTGGCTATAGGGGGGAACCTGAATTTTCCTCAAGTAGTAAAGGGGGGGGGGGGGGGGGGGGGGAAACCTGAATTTTTTTCTTAGAATGGGAGCAAAACTGAGGTCCATGTCGCCTACATGGTCTATGTGTAGGCCGTACACATCGACTGAGGTCATGAAGACCTGCATGCAATAAGTGATTTCAACAAAAAGACACTACAAAACACAACTAAAAAGTTAATCACTTGTATATAAACTCAGTCACAACCTTGATTTAATAGCAATAACTACACCACAACTGATTTTATAGAACATAGATTTCAGTGTGGTAAATTATGTAGGAATAACAGGATTGTTTTATATGTTAAAGTTGTTCCATGACAAAACTTTCGTCCTTCTTTTCAACTGGGCATAGTGCCGAAATGAGAGGAAAAAATGAAAAAAAAAACAATAGGGTGATTTGTTTTTTAGTGCTCAATTTGTTGATTTTTGTTATCTTTGATATGTTTTAATACTGGCCACATGTTTCAGATTTGTGGTGAAAAATAATTAAATAAAGGTGTTTTTAACCATTTAAAAGAAGTATGTCACTATATAAAACAAAAGCAGTCTCAACTTTACAATTACAGGCCATTTTCTCAATAATTAGTTCTGGAGAAATTTGTGTAAAATACAAACTATAATATGCGTATCTTGACAATGGAATAT
Source organism: Ophioderma brevispina (assembly GCA_023653785.1). Lineage (NCBI taxonomy): Eukaryota > Metazoa > Echinodermata > Ophiuroidea > Amphilepidida > Ophiodermatidae > Ophioderma > Ophioderma brevispina. Next base: position 22,629 of record JAMKCH010011680.1, read on the forward strand.
TCGATTGAGTTGGGACAAACAACATTTTAAAAGAGATTTCATACTTTTAGCCCTTGAATGCAAACAAAATTGTAATCATCTCCAATATTCAAATGACTGTCTACATGAGCTTCAAAAATTCTAACAGAATAATACATGTAATTGCATGGTTAAATATTTTTCAGTTGCTATAGGCCTATTACAGTGTCAAATCGTTAACATGAACCTTTAACAGGAAATTCCTGATAACAAGTAGGGACTTTCTATTTCTAACTGTATTTTTCATTATTTATGATCCGATTGAACAGGAATTCCTGTTGACATGAAGTAAATTGTGAATCTCGGACCACTTTGTGTTAATGGGTTACCACTGGAATTTTTTCTGATGATACAATCGATGGTATTGTAAAGGGAATTGAGGAGGTACAGGCTGTAACAGAAAAATATTACATTGGAAAACATTTATTTTTTATCATATTAAAACTTTCTTTATTCAAATTGGTGGTCTGAAAGCAGAGATATTTCATTTTTCTGAGTAGTGTAAATAAATTGTTTGGAACCCGTTTGTTTCATCATGCCCATTGAATTTAATACGATTGATATTAGCTGTCCTTATTCACCATTCAAAACAATGCGTGAAAGTAGGCCAACTGGTTACCGACTACTTTGAAATTTATGTGACATCAGCCTAGTTTTATTTGGCAGCTTGAGAAATGGTGTTAAAATGTCGGAAAATCAAGACCAAAGAAATAGTGAAATGTCAAAAATAGTCGTTTTCCAATGCAGTTAGCTATTTTATCTGAGAAATTTTGGGTTCAAGATTTTAATTTTATACATGTATACATCTATAGCAAATCTGCTATCAGAAATTTTCAAACAGTTTGGTAGTTTGTATAAACTACCAAATAGCAATACAGTACAAGGTATAAAGCACTATGACTCCAGTGTATCATGGTTATTAAGTTGATGTACAGTCATTATAATGTGAAGATCTATGAATGACTAAAATGTTCATTGATAAATGACATAAAATGCATTAACCTTCGTATTAACAACTTTTTTTGTAACACAGTATTACCAAGGGGGGTTATTTACCACCCCCGGGAATTTGTTATAAAGCATGTGAGTGATACTTATGGTTTTGATATCAGTGGATAGCTAAGGTCCTCCTCTTTCCTATGATACCAAAATAAGTACTAACGTACTTAATATGGCGTCACAATGACGTCTTAAAGTCCGCGAGTCAGCAAAAATTGGCATTTTCCACAGAAAATAGGCGAAAAATCCAATTTTGCGCTAAAAAAGGAGGTATATCGGATTTTCATGTGGTTTTCAGCTCTAAATAATGGCAATGGCTAGTTTTACATAAACATAGTGTTTTAGAGCCATACTGTGCAAAATATTTTCAAAACTGTACTCTAAATTTTCCTTGGGTGGCAACCAACCCCTTACCCTTCAACTTTGAAGGCATACCCTAACCCCAGTGAAGGTGCTACCTTCACATTTTTTTCGCTAAAATTCCGGAAAGGATGAGAAAATGATTATACCTGGAAGCTTTTTACGAAAGCTTTTGGCATTTTAGCGCACCGGAGGAAAGTTCACTAAAGGGGGTGTTAACCACTCCCCTTGGTAAGCCGAGGGTTAAACGTTTCATGAATATTGCCACAAAAAAGTTTAAGAAATAGTTTCATTTTTACTAAACTTTCACTCGACCCATTTCCTTTCTTGCATATTGTGTTCTTGTACAACCTGGGTCCTGATGAATATGCATATTTGCAATTTTGCATATCTAATTATCATGTACCACATTGATACAGTGATCGAAACTAGGAGGGGGGAACCTGAAATATTTTGTAAGTTATAAGGGGGGAACCTGAAATACATATGGAAAATGAATGGGGGAATCTGAAAAAAATCAGGTAAAAAAACATTGAAAATGTCCAATCCCCCCCCCCCCCCCCCCGCCGTAAATAACGATCGCTCCCTTAGTCACGGTATCTGCATACAGACTGGCCCTCTACTATCCATGATAGTATGTCTGTATTACTTTGTTTCCCTAGAACATTGTGTCTTCTTTACTTTGTGTTGGTGTCTCCAAATTTGCGTTTCTATGTGGATGTACATGTTGATACTAAGAGTCACAATGTTATAGAAATACAAACTCATAGTGACACAAGTGACACAACAACAATAATGACACGCATGTTTCATATGGGGCGTATCTCAATGACTGAATATGGTGTTTGTATAAACCATGTTTACATCTGTATACGCCTATGACTAAAACACCGTTTTTACAAAACTTGTGCTGCTTATATCTCTACAATAAAAACCAAGCTACACAGTGTGACATAAAATAATACTTATATAAAAAAAATAAAAGGGACACAAAGTAATAGAGACTCAAAGACGAAATAAAATAACGTGTTTTACGGTTATGGCGTCTCGTAGGCGTGATCTGAATTTTATATAATAAAACAGATTTAATGATTTTTAATTGGTTTGGTTCAAGAATTTGGTATGTCCAAAAACAAAATTACATAAAATTACACACAATATTTAAGATTATATTACTTAGAGTTAACTAGTGTCCTGTGTTGAAAGCGTTGCAGTCCAACGATGATTATGTCCTCACAGCGAAGACTCCAAAATGACAGCGTATAAGTTCACATAAAAATCCATGGTATATTCCGTGCGAATCTTCTGAGTCTTGAAGGTAATTTTGTCCAGCAGTTCAAGACGACGGGGTTTTCCCTCGACGACACTAATATTCTGCAATACAATCCAGGGGTCCGTTCCCCAACACGTACTTACGACACTGGTAGCCTACCTTTATACTAAGTAATGCGTAACTTCACTACTAAGTTCATACTGCGTTCCCGAAACTCGTACGGAACTACCTAACAACTAAAATTTACGACTGAGGTCTACTTCAATACTAGTTGTGACTTCATACACAACTAATGCATTGCACGCGTTCCCCAAACTGACACGTAATGCAGTTGTGAACTAAATAGCTCTAAATCTGACCAAATGTTACGCACAAAACTACGTCTACTCGGGGGTTGACTTAACACACACGTAAGCTATTGAAGGCTGACTCAGAGTTTTCGAAACGTAATCTTTTGTGTGTATTAATTAAAAATGGTGAACTAGAACCAAATATATTGACCTAAAATGACCAATTCATAAGTTGAGATGAATTGGGTTTTTCATTTGATGCAGTACATACATTTATGTGTAGTATAATACAGTGTGAGTCAAAAAAAAACCTACATTCAGGAAAGAATTTTTCTTCAAAGGTTCAACGTTATTTTTGCTTAAATGTTTGTTTGGTTGTTTACAGGGATAAACAGGCTATCAGAAGATTTTTATTTGGTGTCTTTCGGACTTTGGGTTCAGAAACTATGCCAATTTTGCGGAGAGGCCTAAAAATTCCGATTTTAGCCATACAACGCGAAGAGACTGACACCGACGTATACCATAACACATTTATAGCAAAGACAATTCACACATGCAATTTCAGATGGTATCGATTTCTACTCGACAAAACATATCAGTCACAATAAAATGGTCTATTGTGTAACATAATTATAAGTAAAATATCTTCAACAAATTAAATTACCATTGTTCAATCATAAAGAGTCAGTTATTGAAAATCACTCTATATCAATGTCTCAGTTAATGAACATAATGAAACTGCTCTGAGATTGTTGTTTTACATCTCCAAGGTAATTATTTTGCACAAATACAGTATACTCAGCGTCCATAAATTGTGAGAAGAACTAAAGCTGAAGTTTTCTGTAAATAAATTGGAATTAAAACTTAAAATTCAATATCGCACTGTTTTTTAAAGCGGAATACAAAACCTTGTATGGTTTCACTTTAGCTCCCAAGTTTCGTTGTAGGTTAAAACCATGAAATATTGCTGAATCAAAGAAAACTAAGCATTTTCTTTTGTAATCTCCTGGATATTATTTTTATAACCCTTCATTAATCCAATTATTCTCCCACCTTCTATTGTTTAACAATAATTTGGTGATAAATGTTTTTACTCAAGTCACTGCTGAAGACCATGCTTCTCTATGTAAACGATGCATCTTTGTTTAGGTCAAAATCGGCCAAACAGGATTTTTAAGTCTCTCAGCAAAATAGGCATAACTTCTTCCTCCAAAGTCCAAATGACACCAAATAAACGTTTTCTGAAAGCCTGTTTACCCCTCTTCATAACCAAAGCAAACATTTGAGCAAAAATAATTCTTAACTATTTCAATTATTTTTTATCCTGAATGTAGGGTTTTTTTTTACTCACACTGTAGTGCCATAGGATAGGCCTATAACAAAAATTCAGGTTCCGGAATTTTGTTGTGATTGAGCTATTTTACACAGAAATTAATATACTGCAAAAACTGGGGTGTTAGTTTTAACACCATGGATGTTAAATTTAACACCTTCTTAGAATCAGTAGAGGACCACACCAACTAGATTTACACAATTTCAGTGTTACATACTACCATGTTAGTGTTGTATTAACACAAAGTTTGGTGTTAAAATGTATTATATGACACTGCTTGGTGTTAATTTTACACCACATATCAGTGTTGATTATTTTTTTAACACTGCTGGAGCCAAATTGACACTACTTATGTTAAGTTAACACCCTCCTGGAATCAATACGGGACCGCACCCTCGATCTGGTGTTAATCAGGCGCGGATCCAGGGAGTGGGCGGAGGGGGCTCGCACCTCCCGGTAATTCTGCAAATTCTTGCAAAATCAGCCTCTTTTGGACAAGTTACAGCCTTTCAGCCCCCGGTAATTTTGACTTTTTCAAATCCCGGATCTGCCCCTGTTAATAAACACTAAACATTGGTGTTAACATTTATATTTGTAACGTCTGACATTTTAGAAGAAAATGTTTGATTTTGTTATTAAGTAATAGAGTGTTCTCACAACAAATCCAGGAAAACAATTGTAGTACTCACTCAGATATTTCGACTATCCTGATGAATCTATTTACTGATTTTGTTATTGTTACTGCTCCAATTGTAACTGCTTACCTCTAACATTTCAAACATTTCATAAGCAGATCAACAAAATTCATAATTAAAATTGTGCAGCAACACCGAGAGGTGTTAAATTCTATATTTCAACACCAGAACACTGACAAGCTTGACATCGACTTGGTGTTAACATTTTAACACTCCATTTTTTGCAGTGTATATAGATAAGCATTATGTACATGCAAAAAACACGATTTGTTTGAAAATTCATGGCGCCCACATCGGGAAATCTCTGAGTCAGCCTTTAACACCGTTTTCATATATGTGTAGCTTGATGTAATCATGGCCGCGGTGGTGGTCGTGATTTAGGAGGTAGAAATGGGTCCCGAACGACAAATTCTGAATTATATAAACCCACCGGACCCCTTTCCAAAAGGAGGTTTTAGAATACTATAGGCCTACACCATAATTGATATACTATACGAATATTATACATAATTGGAACACCTGTCAGTAGATTCCTAGGATGGTTATATCTGAAAACTCTGGGGAAAGTAAAGTAATAATAATAATATTAAAAAAGTACAAAATACAGACTGTTCCCATCAAGGTTATTGTATAAAATTAACGAAAACTAGTATAAACATTAAACAGCCTATTTGTCATGTTTGTTCTGATTCAAGCTTCATAAATAGATAACTAATTTAAAAAAATATATACTTAAATATATGGTTTGCAGTTAAAGGTACCTTATTCTTGGTGATTATATTATGTATCAGAATTTATATCTGCAGTAACATGTTTGGAATTTTGAAGATGGGTCGAGCTTTTTTTGTAGCCAATATCTAAATAAAGTTATGTTAAACATGGGCAAAATTACTTTTCGGACAGCATGTATTATTTTCTACCAAGGAAATCCCATTTTTTAAATGTTTTTGCCACCATCGCCACAACAACTACAACTACTACTGAAGAAGAAGCAAATGGAGACATTAAATACAATTCTTAGATTTAGATTGCAAGATGATCACTGCATGTATACAGAATATATCAAAAAGAATCCTATCCAAAAATAACACCCATTTTTGGCTACTTAGTGAATACAACGCCTTTTTTTTGGGGGGGGGCTCTTTGAAACTCAAATGATAAAATGACAGAAATCGGAAATAAAGTAACCCAATGGTGAGAATATTCCACCCAACGACGCAGGACTACCATGTCCATACATGAACCTATAGTAATGTATGGTAAATGAATACAGAATACCCTTTGCTCATACCTTTTGTTTTACCTTGCATAGATGAAATTATTTTAAGATGTATTTTTCCACATTTACCTAGGAAATATAATGTCCGTTAACGATTTAATCTTCACCTTTAAAATTATTTAACTTCGTTATTGTTTCCAGCAATATTCCCATACAGACTGGCCTAAAATTTTTGAACTGGAAAAGGCAAAACTAATAGCGCGGTTGAAAACCTTGCATTTTGCAGGATTTATTATCGTCGGCTTTGCTTGTGCGAACACCAGTGTGCTAACTGCCTTTTTATATGACAGACATGATCGTCCGAGTAATAATGCCTGTCTTTTTTAGTGTCACTAACCTTTTAGTACATTCTATTATGCGAAAAGGACAATAGCAAAGTACTGTCGTACATGCTCGCACACATTACACCCACAATACTCCCAATCGTTTAATCGATAGGATTGGAGTAGAATAGTCTTAGAATGTTCGTAACTGTTGATGCGTACCACGAGCTGAGAACCATCTTAGCAGGTGTTTGGGGAACAGACGTAAGTCGCAACTAGTAGAAATCTCAGCTTGTGCTGAGCATGAGTTGCGACACAACTTACTCATCAAGTTTGGGGAACGAACCCAGGTATTCTAATACCATCAGTCTGTCGCTAATGTCCTCATATAGGACCACAAACTGGAATCCCTTTTTGATTCCAAAACTGAAGCTCTTCTGGCTTAAAAGACGACAGCAAACAGTTTTATAGCTTTCAAGCTCCGGCGGTCTCCAAAGTATTAAAATCCTGGCACTATGTAAAGCATAAATCTACCATTATGTAGATTAAAACTAGCTATAACTATATTGTATAGCTCCTGGTTACAACTGCTGGCGAATCAAAACTTTTGCAACTCAGCTTTATACCATCATTTCACAAAGTTCCCAAGTCTTAAAATAGATATTACCACAGCATCATGCATAAACATAACCTAGCACTGTCAAATCAGATTTCACAAAAATTACATCACCTGAATTGCATCATTTCACATTTATAACTCATGGGGAATCCCCAGATCATGTAATGTGTTTTGATCTTAAAGCAAAAACAAATTGACTCAGTTTCTAAGTTTACATCTTGGCAGTGGCGTAGCTAGGGTTTTCATATTGGGGGGGCCAGTGTCGCATCTCAACCGACAGAAAATGGGTAGGGTCCAGGGGCCCGCCTTAGGGCCCCTGTTGGGGTCTAGGGGCGAAGCCCCGGTGGGGGTCGAGGGGGCGAAGCCCCCTGAAAATTTTGGGTTTTATATGCTTTAAATGTCTTCTGAGGGCTAATTTTTGTACGATTTTGTAAAATTTACTTGTCGCACGCTGTCCATTGAACTTTAAACCTATACTTTGCCGACAATCCGGCCTGCAAGTGCCATGACCTGAATTTTTCAAGTGAACCGACGGGCTCATCTCAACCGATGAAATCAATTATGGGGGGCCGCGGCCCCCCTGCCCCCCTCTGGCTACGCCACTGCCGATCTTGGGGAATTCCCATTTCCCCTATTGTGCAATCTATTTAACAGGTGCACCTTGCACAAACAAGACTAGGGGAATCCCCTGCTCTCTTTTTTATCATAAACAAAGTACTTTTCCCGTGAGAAATCTTCCTCAAATAAAATTGAGAAAATTATACTTTTAATCAAAATTTTGAGGGTATTGTAACATTAGGTATGTATTAAAATACGCCTTATATGAAACAGCCATCATTCTACGTTTATTTGAGTCTCTTACACCTTGTATATATATGTATATCTGTATGACTTTGTTTATATCATTTGTCATATGGCTTAATATTTCTGTCGGATGACTTTATGTTTCTGTGAAATGTCTGTTTCTAATGCTCATAGAGACACAAACAGTGTAGATTATTTTACATCACTGCTATGGAACTGCTGTGTTAACCTTGCACATTTTGAAATCATCAAAGTGGAATTCAGTAGATGATTTGAGTGTGTGCAAATGCAACTCGCGCCCCACCCCTTGCTATGCCTATGGTCACCAGGTTGATATTATATTCACCAAATAATATTATGTGTGGCCATTGTCTGGACTTACAAGTTAGCAGTTTTGAAATCTTTGCATGTGAGGTATCGTTGAACTTGGTATTGGGAGATTGCTTGAGCTGGAAGCCAACCAATAGCACCGAAGATTGCAACATTCCAAAAAGTAGCATATTTCCGCGGGATGCAAGCTAAAACTGTTGATACAACAATAAAAAAAGATTGTTAATGTGCTAAATAGTAGAAGATTATATTCTGGTTTGTCATAATAAATAAGACTTTCAAACAGCCGGTAAAAAACGAGGGGTCAAACTATCAATCGGGTCTACGTCGGAAGCAGTTTTTTTTACTTTGGGACGTACCGCGGTGGTGGGGCGCCTCCTACATATTTCACTTCCGGGGGGCGAAAATTTGATTAATGTATTTAGGTAATGTTATAAAAAGAAAAATATAAAAAATTATGACATTTTGAACAGTTAAACCATCGCGGTTCACAGGACTGGAACTTCCATTCTTTTTTTTTGTATGGAAAAAAGTAGGCCTACACCAGAAGATTTACCAATTGGTTCTTAATGTTAAGGGGTGGTGCGCCAAGCGAGGACCCCTTAAGGTTATTTTCCAAAGCACGTTTTTCTCGTGAAAATTGATAGAAACCAAAATTGGAATTACAAAAAGGATCACTTTGTAATGAATACCGTTATTAAGATAAACGGTTTAAAAAGTAAAATTGAGTTATAGAGATTCCAATTGATGTAGAGTTTATGGGCAGAGTTTGGACTTCGTCCATTACTCAAAATAGGGGACAGGAAATTACCCAGGAAAAAAATTTCTTTCGCGCAATACAAAAGAGATCGGATTGAAAGAAAAACTGGCCAACTACACATAAAGTTACGTGTTCGTCCAGTAAATACTTTGTTTTTGCATATGTATCCATAGTGTGTCTATCCCAGAATTGGTTTAAACATTCCCTACAGCAACGAGTATCACTAAATTTTGAAAGCGCTTCAGTCACCTGTGGGTACCAATGCCGAACTTTTATCTTCACAATTCATAAAATCAGCTTACACCTGCTTTCAATGAAGCTTATTTCAGGATTTAGTGTGCGCGTTCTTTGACATTCCTGGGGTTTATGCTTTGACTATTGATTGGACTGTGAATGGCCCATCCGCTGAGGGTGGCTATCATGGTATAGCGCACATCATACCACAAATACACGGACTAAAGTTTTTATATACTAATCCCTCATTTCATACCATCACCTACAATACAAAAGTAGAGGCTATTCCCACTATCAACTGGAATATAGTATCAATGGGTAAGGTTTATTTGAACGAACATGAATCATTTGACCTTGTAGAGTTCACATATGAAGCGGCAAGGGGTGGATGTGGGAGAGGTGTTCTCTTCGCGCAAGCGCGAAACCCTTGCAATGTTCATTTTCCCAAAGTGACGGTTCGGTGAACATTTGATGGAGGACAATTTGAATTAGCAAATGTTCACTTTATAAGAAATTATAGTATCTAAGATCAACGGCCTAAGGGGGCGCGTCTAGGGTCTCTACATTTTTGTACCCCGACACTCGAGCGCCATTGGTCTGTCTTTACCAATATATAACTTATGCATGTCCAAGACCTATTGTAGCCATGTTGAAAAGTTTTGAAAAATTAGTTTGATTTTTGTTGCCATGGTAACTGAACAGGGCCTATGATTGGCTAAAAAACGGGAACAAACGAAATGCTTACCGGTAACTTGCATTTACACCATACTGGGGGAGAAGGTGCCATGTGGTATGATAGTGCGCAGGGAAACCATGGAGCCGATTTTTGATATGGTTGCAATGCCAACAGGAGATGACCAATAGGAAACTTATGCCATTAATTCAAAATTGAAGCCCAAATTAAAAAATCCGGGACTCCATGGTGTCATGCCATTGCATTTGCTTGGACGATTTGTGCCCAAAATTTATGTTGATACGACCTTACGTTTTTGAGTACATTCGTTCCGTTCATAACATCCCGATTTTCACCCATTTGATGGATGAGCGAAACAAACGTATATCGGAAAATAATAAAATTGCCAAAAACAACTCTTCATTTGACCCAAATCCTGGAAATAATTGTGTAGATTTATTTAACTAATTACATTGTTTAGATAGGGATGAATAATGGGTTAAATTAATTGTTAAAATAATTGTCTTAAATATCACTGAGGTGAGTGATAATAAAGAGATACATAAAAAATGCTGCCGATCTAAAAATTTCGCGTTGGTTGATTTTGCCTAAGAATTTTTTATGTGTTTGCTATATATAAAGCTTGTCACATATATGTGATCATAGTAATTAAAAAATTATATTTGCCTTAAAAATAACAGGGTGAGCACTTTTACACTTACAAATGTATACAAAAATGCATCGAACTGCGAGACTTGCTTGCTTAATCGAGCATAAAATTTGAACGCAATGTCCTATTTAACTCAAACAAAGCAAAATTGAAAGCTGAAAGTTTACACTTTCCTTTCGTGATATAATCTCAAGTTAAAGCTTATTAGACTCATATTTTTTCATTGAAAACAGACCCCCTTATAAAGACAAATTGAGGTAATGGTAAGTTGTATTGAACAAACCCTTAAGTCAATGATCTGGGAGAGTTTATATATGAAGGGGCAGGGGTGAATGTAGGGGAGGGGGTGCCCCTCAGCAGACGAAGCGCGGAATCTTGCAATGTTCATTTTACAAATTCACATTTTCTCGTGGATGATTTGCTGGAACAAATTGGAAATAGCAAAAGTCAGTTCACATATAGTTAATTAAGCTAAAAGGCCTTAAAAAGTAAAAATAGTAATGGAAGGTTTTTTATTTTAGCAAACAGGTATTTTTTCCCCCCCCCCCCCCCCCCAATTCGAACATGGAGAGTTCATATATAAAGCGGCAGGGGCTGGTTGCGGGTCCCCTAGCAATTTTTGCTTTCCACAACACATTGTCTTCCCATAAAACCCAAATTGATAGACACATTGTGAATTTTTTTAAGTGGTTCACTTATAGCAAAATAAGATTAATGGCTTATTAAAAGATGCTAAGACATAGGTCGATGGTTTACGTTATGTTTGACGTGACCAAAACAAATTCAATTGATTGTGCGGGAGGCGAACCCCAGGAATGTTTGTTTTCTAAATCTCTTTCTCATGTAAATTTGATAGAAACAATTTGAATAGCAAATGGCTAATTCTCCATGGACGACCGGCCGGTATACGGGTGCTTTCGCTTATGAGACCTCTGCAGAAAGCAGCCACAATCAATCCTTTTTTCAGAGAATGCGAATGCGATGGCGTCTTTTTTTTGGGGGGGGGGGCAACTCTCATTTGGAGAGTGACGCGTATTGTAATGCGTTACAGCATTTCAGCATGGTTGTCACCTAGTGACCCAAACACCCCTATTTTGCGGGAGTTGTTTATTTGGAAATTTTTCACCCAAAGACCCCTATTTGTTAGAAAATTTTGCTAACATTTCACCCAAAGCAAGGATCTGTAAATTTGTTTTAACGGGAGGCTTTAATTCTTAATTAGCTGGAACAACCAGAACAAGGGCGCCATTGTTTATTAGACTTTGCCAAAGGTTGCCCTTATGTGAGCGACATACGCTTCATTCTAACAGTATTAAGGGCGACATTGCTTGTTAGACTTCTGCCCGTTTTTTAAGGGGGGCGGAGCCAGTTTATGACTAAAGGGATGATCAATGGCCCAATTGCTTGTTTAGACTTTTGCAAATTTGCTTCTATTGCCGGACAACACAAGCTTCATTACTTCATGATAAGCAGAATACAGATATGCTTGTTCCATACTCCAGGAAAACCTTTGACGAGCGTGTTGTAGAGTGGGGGGAGCTTTCAGAGCGTGAAAACATCCTATACGATGCAAGTTCTAGAAACAGCAGATCGACCCCAATTTAGAGACGATTTATTTCACACAGTAACGTGCTCGTCAAGGGTTTGTTGGGAACTTGTCGCCGAATATCTAGACTTGCTAAATTTTTAGTGGGCGACATAATTTTATTACTTATGGATTATTGTTAAAACCTCGCAGTTGATTTTCAATGTTCAAGGGGCGACATCAGTTTCATTCACTGATATGACCAGTGGCTCCAATTGCTTGTTATAACTTTTATAAATTCCTTTTACGGCCGCCATAGACCAATAGTTCATTACATTAGTGCCATGCCGAATGGTGCCGTCATCAGCTTTATTAGAAAATCTGCAAATTGCTTAACTTATAAGTCGTCATTAATTCATTACTTTATTGGAAACCAGAACATGGGCGCCGCTACTGTTAGACCTCTACAAATTGCTTCTAAAGGGCCGCCGCATCAGTTTAATAATTATTGCGATAAACCAGAAGAGAACCTTGGATCATCATTGACCCTATGCAAATTTGCTTATAGTGGGCGGCAATTTTGTTTCCATATGTTTGACCAGAGTGTAACATAAAGGCCCTTCCTTCAGCAGGGCGCTGTTATTGTTTTTTTGCGTTCTTATCATTGCTCTCTTTGCGCCCTTCAAAGGGGCGGGCGATTACTTTAATTCCTTGACATTGGATGAATAGTATTGAAGTATAGAGGTAACATTGCAGTACTTCTTCCATAAATGTTTCTTTCAAGGGGCGGCATCAGTTTTGACAGGGTGCTATTGCCAATTAGACGTCAGCATTTTGTTTTTCAAGGACGGCGGCCAGTTTATTCCTTCACTGAACGACCGTATATGGGCGGCGTCACCAGATCCATGTGTGTTGAACGCGACTTCAGTCACATGTCGTTGCATTGAGCAACCGCCCTCTCACTTTATTCTGCAAGTAGCTCTCTAAGAAGCGCGGATCGTTATTAAAAACTTTTTATGGTGATCAAGTCTCATGAGCATAGGGGCGCCATTTCTTAGTAGAGTTCTGCAAGGCAAAGATATCGTGTTAGTTCATAACTTAATTGTGGGATGAGTACCAGAGGGCACCATTGCAGGGTTCTTGCAAATTTCGTAATGGTGTTTCTGGAAGCCGAGGTGGGGGGGGGCCAAGGGCACGAGGGGGTAAAATTCTTGGGACGTACCTGTACGATCTGTCCGCCCCGGTTCCGTGACCGCCAAGTGTCAACTATCCACACCATTGAAGCCAAATTATGCCTCAAATGGGCTGATTTTACAAAGATCGGGGGAGGCGAGCGGAATTCAGGCATTGAGAAAGAATAGGCTACATCTACATGACACACATAAAACCCCCCGGCCCCAACGTGGTCAAATATTATTCTGCCCATCATTTTATGCAACCTCCATACCTCTCGAGACCACCAACCTTTCGGTTTTTTTGTTTTTGTTTTTTTTGTTTCCCGATAAAGAACCTTCAATGAGAGCACAAAACAGACCAGCAAACACAAGAAACATCTGCGAAACAGTCCTGCCCATATAAAACAGTTCATGCCCCCTGCAGAGTGAACGAATAGATATTAAGGTTACGTTCAAAGGTTCAAAATAAAGAAGCAAATAAATCAAACGAATTCGAAAAATCTGACGTAAATAGTCGCATGTAGTGCCTAAAGTGATCGAACCTAAATTAACTCATTATTGTATAATGTCACGTGTAGGGAAAATAAAGGTTTCATTTAGACACATGCTAATTTCAAACAACCTCAGTATAATTTGTTTAAAATATAGCAAAACTCACAGCTGTTTGACAAATTGTCTCTTTTATTTTTAGAACAATTGTAAGCACTGGCGACACCTTTTGGACAATATGGTAGGGACATGCCAGAAGCTAATCTGCTATATCGTCTGGTCTATAACATAGCGACGAATGTTGGTTTTTTATCATTTTACCGAAATTAAGGGAAATGTTTAGTAAATATCAAAGTCTTTCAACGTGCCAACTGTCGAAACTTGCCAAGTGCTCTAATTAATTAATCCGTAATAGAAATTGGCATATTGACGTATGTTGCTAACAGAGACCTCTCTGTCCTGAAGGTATACTTGATTTCACAACCGGGCGTTTTAGATCGTTTGTTAGTAAATATTTCCTCTTAAATGTATAACGACACAAGCAAAAGTAGGTCATATCAATAAAGGAGAACTACAGAAGTGGTGCGTTTGGCTGCTGCTTCGCCGCATCTGATGTGATCCTTTATTCAAGATGCCATAAGTTAACACAATGTGATTAATTCATTGTTACATAATGTATGAAATGTGATAATAAACTCGGCTTAAAGCTATCAGTAAGTATTAAATTTGAAGATAACAGATAACAGTGTACTCATACTCATTAATCAGTTAACATAACATAATAAACACAACCGCTGACCACCCCATGAGTTCTACTCATAAGGAACAATCGTGTGTTCAACCTCAATCAACCCGACCCACCCCTGAGGTCTACTCCTAAGGACAATGTGTGTTCTACATCATCAACTCTGACCCACCCTGAGGTCTACTCATAAGGACAATCGGGTGTTCTACACAAATCAACCCTGACCCACCCCTGAGTTCTACTCATAAGGACAATCGTGTGTTCAACATCAATCAACCCTGACCCACCCCTGAGGTCTACCATAGGCCATCAACGTTCTACGAGTACTCGCATGTACCCCGAGGTTAATCTTAGGTTGCACACCACCAAATACATTGCCATTGTTTTATGGACAATGACCATAATTAAAACGTATTTTTCAATAAATTAAAAAAAAAAAAAAACAATAAAATTTTTACATGCATTTACCTTGACTGCTAAGACCTCTGGCTCCCATTCAGCTAGAAGAATCCAGTAAGTTTGAACACGTATTTTTCGAGCGTCCTGAAGCGTGAAGACCGACGATGAGTTCCTTATCCCCTCTAACAGTGTCTTCTAGTCAAAATATTCCTATGGGGTGGGTGTAAAATTAGTACGGTAATTACTCATCATTAAAGGATAAGACTCACACACTTTTTTGTCCTTGATATTTTGTTGATGTTATCTTTGTAAAATAAAATATTCTAACACGTAATATGGCCCAGGAAGTGCCAATTGCTACTATTTTTCGAATTTTAACTTAGACCTGTCACGTTTTTTTACTTTTTGTCCCAACACGTTTTCGGCCAGAGGGTGTCAGATCAGATCTATGTAGTGGTGTGGAATCTTAAGATTAACTAACAATAACATTATTAGACAATCGGATGGTAAATCCTAACCTACCCTAGAGGGCCTTTCTCTTAAGGCTGCATATATTAGAATCAATAACATGTATATAAATACCCCGAGGTCTCAATCTTAAAGCAATAACAGCACATTTTTTGAAGAGCGTTACCAATTTTTAAAATTTGAGATTTTTGCACAGTTGTGCTGGTAAACTATATACCTGAGAGTGGTAATGCTAAAGAAATGCGTATTTGTCATAAAAGCGATTTTGTAATTAGAATCGGGATCCTGATCGTAATTTAATGGCGGAGCTGGAAACGCCAAATTTATGTTCGTCCATGATGAAATAGTGTCACCATTCTCATGTATTGTTTACTAGTCAATTACCAATGCAACTGTGCAAAAATTCTCAAAATAGCCGGGACATTGGGCGCGCTCTTCAAAAAAAGGTGCTGTTATTGCTTTAAGGCTTATTGTGTTAATTTTTTACAGTGATAGACAATCGGGTGGTAAAACCCTAAGAGGTTACCCAAGAGGTAATCGATTAAAATAACCAATTTAAGTGACATACACCACTGCCACATTAATTAATAAATGAAACCTAAACTTCTATAACTTTTGAGCAATAATTTGACCCACTATCAGAATGATCATAACTTGGATAAACCTATGGCATCTAAGCATAAGCAGCAATTTAATAAAACAACAGTAGCAGGTGGAAAACCTAAAGCGAACTCCCAAGGGTCTACTTGTAGAGTCACCTAAACGTTAACAAAATATTTGACGTTACTGTATACATGCATAACTGGCCTACAACATTCAAGTATACCATTCAATCATAAATCATTTGGAGGTTTAAGGGGCAAGTGGCACACTTTACCCTTATGACTGAGGGACTACGCTTGCGTAATTACTGTCTCCTTATTACAAATCACAGGAAGGATTAGACTTATATACGAATTTTAGACGAATGTATCCTTAATAGATGGTAAAGGTAAAGGGGCACGAATTAGGGGCCCAATCCTTTAACACCGCACCCAATACATAAAAGAATTCATAAACTCAAATGTTATGGATGTGAAGGGTGGGTTTTAGTCTAGAAAAGATGACTGATCAGATGAAAGGGCGAATAAACAATGACACGAACAATGAAAACCAACACCGCTTTGATGACGACCAGTAGCGCAAGCTTGCATTATGGTCGAAGGAGGTCACGCGACATGTAGCAACGTCAAACGTTGCCAGATCCAAAACGAACGGCTCCTTGATAAAATCGTTTATATTTTGACGCGGTTGTTTTGGGACCTCGCAATATAAACGTGATTAATTTATAAATTTGCTATAACTAGAAATTCACATTATATTTACAGTTCAAACCGGTGACTCTCGGCAATCCACTAAATATCCGTCATTATGTAATACACCAAATTGAGCAGATTCGCGATGACGCACGTTGGTTTGACAGATGTTCCCAAAACGCCGATTGTTGTATTCCATAATGACGGATGCTGAATAACGCTTTAGTATAGAAAAATCGAACAAAAGTCACTATGTCATGAACTTAATCGCCAATTTGCGTAAATTTTGGTGTGACGGATAAGATGAGTAACGTTTTCAATGTATTACATTCATTTTATCATGTAAGAATTCATGAATATTAGCTAAAATAAATTGTCAATGGTTCATTTCGTTTCTTAATCGGATTTGATCGTTTGAATCGTATATGGGGATGTTTTCCGACTCTTTAGAGTTCGTGATTTTTCAAATTTGTATTTTGTTTAACATCCGTCACTCTGTAACTACACGACGATATAAGCTTACAAAGGTCATATTTTTAATGTCATAGCGCATTTTATATGGCCATTCACCATAGGGACGTGCTAAACTAGATTTTGAGCAAAATCATATTTGCCCGCAAAGAAAATTCATAAAATTTACACATGATGTAGTCAGTGGAATAAATAATCCAAATTAGTTGTCAAATCTGGGTCACCATTGATACTTTTGTTTTATTCTGGTTTTATTATAATAAATGAGACTTTCAAACAGCTGTGAACTAAAACCAAAATGTCCTAATATACCGTTAAGCCATTTTGAAATCACCTATGTTTCTAAAGTGGCTAATTTTTGATGATCGGCATTCTACAGCCTGTCTCAAAAAGTGGTACAATCAGAAAAAAAATTGGTTAATAAGCGAAGGGCCAAATCCAAATATCATGCTTAGTTTTTGAGTTACCTGCCAGATCACTACAAACTAAGCACACCTTGATTTCTTGGTAGTTTTTATGATAAGACACAATAATCCAGAGGTGTGCTAATTAAATTTTGTTGCGGTCACCTCGAAATCCAAGATGGCGGCCAAAATGGCTGCCGTTTTGGCTAACGACAGTATTTTGAGGGTAATGTCCCACGTGAGCCTCCAATCACCTTGCTTTTGGTGTCATATTGAAGATAATTTAATTATCTACATGATGATACCCACTTTTGTGGGTTTCGTTGTTATCTACACACCGTTTTGGGGCCAAAAAGGCACATTTTTGCCATTTTTTTTCAAAAAAATGATGCGGACTGAAATACATTCGCCCCCATATATCAAATTTGTTCTTCATAATTGGATCAAGACTTCTCAGGAATTTGCCCTCATATAATATGCATTTTGTGTGAAAAGCACAGGATCATAGCAAGTTTAACTTGAAAGTTATAGTGTCTAAGAATGAATGGGGTCTTAATCACAAAAAACGCCATTTTTGCACATTTCTATAAACACATGAACAAATGTTGGTCAATACCATATAAAATGCTATATGATAATTTCTGATCACCTTATTATAATAAATGTTTGATTTCAGTTGCTGCAATGGCCTTGCTGATTCAACTTTTTTGAGGTAACCTCTAAATCCAAGATGGCGGCCAAATTGGCCGCTACTTTGACAAAACAATGTTTTTAAGGATAACGGGTTGAAGAAAGCCTCCAATCAGCATGTGATTGGTGTCATTTTAAAACAAATAAAATTTTCTACAGGATTATACCATGCTTGATGGAGTTTAAGGTGGTTTAAAGTGGTATATGCAGCAAAAATGTGAGTTTTGACATTTTTTACCAAAAAGAGGTCAAGAAAGAGAGACGTTTTTCTACATCAATGAAAATTCTTATTCATGAGTACTTATTACTTTGTAGGACTTTGTCCCTATAAAATATGCACACTGTGAAAAGGCCAGCTTTACAACATATTCTGTAAAAAAGTTATAGTGCCCAAAGTAAAATGTGCCACAATCACATATAAAATGCTATATGACAGTTTTTGATCACCTAACTATAATAAATGTGTGATTTCAGTTGCTGCAATGGCCTTACTGATTCCATTTTTTGCGGTAACCTCTAAATCCAAGATGACGGCAAAAATGGCCGCTGTTTTGACACAACTTTACATTTTAAGGATAATATTTGAAGAAAACCTCATGTGGTTATGTCATTTTACAGCAAATCAAATTTTCTACTTGATGTTTTCAC
>JAMKCH010011681.1:0-39131 GCA_023653785.1 Ophioderma brevispina
CACTATAGATCACGGTAAGTGTACTATAGATCGCATTAAAGTTTTGACTTTGGTGGAAACTGCCAAAGACCAATACCCTTCGACCATTGTTTCAATAGGTAACAAAGGGTTACAATATATTGTAATCATTGATTTGTTCCCAATAGTAACGTACGTTACACACATTTTTGTGTCGTCTGCAAGAATTGCAGAAGGCACATAGAGATTACTCTGGTCGTATCTGTGTGTCTGTGTATCTGTGTATCTGTGTGTGTGTGTGTCTGTGGTCAAAATGTTAACCCTTAATAAATTGCATGCCATATGAGTTCCGTAAGGGTTACGATGATGTAACTTGGTGGAAAGGAGGAGGCAGGTTTGGGTGACATGTTGGTGACCTCATGTGACCTTGGTGACCTCATGTGACCCTTTGGCCCCATTCACAAACAGCGATGGCAGACGACACTCGTGGTCCGGGGACCGCGATGTATTTTGTTCGTATAAGAATTACGAAAAAATAAACTGAGAATTGTGAACTAGCCTGACTTATTGAAATCAAAGTCGTACCCTTTGTTTATAAATGCAGTTTTTTTCTATCTTTTCTCATTCATAATACAGACTTCATTTATCAGCCAAAGTGACACCAGATGAACTGAAAGAGTTTTGTAAAGGAAAGGTGGGTTAAAGCGTTTGGAACAGCTTTAGTGATTTTTTTAAATGTATTGTTTTTTAAAAAAAATGTTAAATACTAGTACATTTGCGTCATAGTCATCATGCTAACTGCTTATTAGTTTGTAACACACTATTTAAAAATATTTTAAGGGATTATTCTCCTTTACTTTCAAATGTTGTTTGCATCTTTGTTTATTCACTGCTTGTGTGTTTTAATTGTTGAATAATTATATCAACTTTTAATTCCATTTATAGATGTTTCGACAGGCTGTCTTCCCATAAAAGCTTGTCCCACTCAATTGCCCATTTTTAAACAAATATTAAAAGTACAAAATCAGAAGTTTTATTTTTCTCCTGTGAAGGGTAAGATTAATTGGTATGTTGACTTTACGCCGTGTTAGTTTGGTAAAGTCCAATTGTCCAAAATCATGGAATGGAAAAAAGTAATGAGATGTAAAGAAAGAGAACTACGGAAACGACAGGGTTACCTTTTAGTGAAGGATTTGGCGATTTTGGTTCCAAATCGCTATCACTTAAGCAGATTAACATGTTCAACAAAACTCATGATATCTTCATGTTGGAATGTCCTATAGACACAAACTAAAAATTCTCTCGAATCCTGAAGAATGCTCGGTTTTACGTTATTAAGACTTTGTTTTCTGTTTTGGGGTAAAAACAATAACAAATCGTTTATTTCAAAATTCCCCTACTAGTGGGGGCCAAACTTTTTTAACAGCCTGTATAGGTGCATTAGGGGTGGGGGTGAATTTATACGATTAATCGTTATATCTGCTTATTCAATTCGCAATTCATTTATTAGTTTGTATATTATTAACTGTATTATGGCGGCATTTGTGCAGTCTTATCTTTAACATGTACAATTGTATCCGAGACCTCTTGCGAAAGCATGATGTGCACTGATCATAAATTTCCATTGAAAATATTGCAAATTTTAGATCCATTGCAGGGGTGTCTACAAATTCATATTGACTTTGAAGTTCTTATTAATCCATGTTTTATGGTTTTGCAGTTCATCCATTATATGCTTTCTTAATAGAACTAGTGATATCGTTGGCCGCGTCAACATAGTGCGTATTCGATATTTTGGACTTTTTGGAGGAATTTGGCATTATACTTTGTTTGTACTACTCTATACATGCCAAATTTCAAGCCTCAAAGTGGCTTCTTAATTAAAAATATTAACTAATTATGACTTATTTGCAAAACATTAAATTTCCCGCATCACACTAACGACGATGTTAGTCCGAAAATCTATCTGGCTCAGGCCCATAGGCATCGTATCTTAATTTTGAAGTATCGGCCGTTTCAACATAGTGACGTATCTGTGCGACACATTTTTCAGTTCACATAGAATTTGCTATTTTGTCGTTTTTCACATAGTGACGTATGTTATTTAACTTATTTTTTTCGCTTATCTAAAATAAATTGAAGTTGACCTATTTAAAATATATTTGAAGTTGAACTGTATTGGTCTGTTTTTCACTATGTTTTAATTGACAAGGTATGTTTGAATTAACAGTATGGGCCAATTAAAATCGCAAAATCTTCAAAGTCATTTTGATCGCAATGCGTATTTTGAAATACGTTCAGTATGTTGACGGCGGCCGACGACATATTAGAATTAAAAATCCTTTTCAGGTTTCTGATTTCCTTGTACCCAAGTACTTACTATTCTTCGAGGCCGCATTTCCAGTTACTGAGACTGGCAAAGTAGTAGATGTATTACTGAATATGAGATGAATTAACACTGTCCTTCAAGTTTAGCATTTGGTCGTCAAAACATTTTGGCATCTGAAACCGTTTAACTATATTATAAGCCTCTTACACATCTCATTACCATTGGCTCTAATCGTCATGTGAGTGCACCAATTCGTACCACGTCATTCCGTGAAGCCGGGACAAAAGTGTGACATGTGGGTATATAAACTGTAGAATGTGAAGAAAGTCATACAAATTCACACCATGTGCCCCACCTTACGATAAACAAATTTGGATTTTTCATATTTTCACAGCATAAGTATGTCTGTTCCAATTAAGCAGTGGCGTACCGAACTGGGGTCCGGTGAAGATGTTCCTCCCGGCTCTGAAATATCTGGTGCAGTGCGGCTCGCCCTGGATGAAAAAAAATATCGGAACTTAATGGTGAATAAACATTTTCATTTTCGTCCCGCTTGTGAGAGATTGCTACCACTTTTGGGCTTCATTAGCGTAAATTAATGTCCCTTGGGCTATTTTTTGTGGGATTCGGGCGTATTTGGTCCTGTTTGGCACATTTGGGGAAGGCCACCGGACAACTTAGGAATCTCCCCCTGGGTTGATGAGCATCAGTAACGCCCCCAAGTAAGGCACTAAAAATGCTCAAAATGAAAACGAATTTTGCACAGGATTAATTTTTACAATATCCATACATAACGTTTTTTTTTTTATCTTTTACTGAAATCAGCTGCAATTTAAGAAATAATTAAGCAATATACGACCTTTGTCGTTCAAAAATGGCGTAAAGGTATTTATTGAAAAGGATACAGGATTTTGAATTTTGTCACCTCAGTAACGGAACCGGAAAGATCACAATGGACACGTTCCCTGACAATATCATCCGGGAAAATATATCAAAGCCATTCCTTTTATTTTAAATTTAAGTTCCGTTCTAAAATCCTGGGAAGCTTTGAAATGTCTTTAACGTTATCGTCATTTATCGTTTTGCGGTCCTGCAAAGGAGTTAATTTCGCCTTTTAAAGTTCCACTACGGTTCACTTTCGGAACCCTTATAACGAAATAATGCATCAAACAATATACCGAATTGCTTGTCCCTCCCCACGGACATGTTCATAATTTATTGATTTGCTTGTGTTTTATTGTTTATTAACCGTTTTTCTGTCTCACTCTATTTGTGACAGTTTGATCGAAAAAAGATCGCTGAAGAGGCTAAGACGATTCTTGCACTTTAAGTCAACAGTCAGGATGAAAGATCTTGAAACATATTACACATTTAGAATTTCCTGTCAAGAATTTGCGATTATGTGTGAAACCAATGCCGACGTCAGACTTTGGATTTCTTGGCCGCCCCGCCTGCAGCTATCCCGGGCATCTATCAGAGAATTTCTGGTCGGTAGAGGTCGCTTTCTTTTAAGGTGTATGGCAGAAGGGAACTTACAAAGAGGAGAATGTCGTTCAGCAAAATTTATGATTTGCGATTTACATTACGATAACTTGATGATTGTGTTTGTAAATTATGCATTATTTTGAAGTGTAGTGACACTTTTCGTTGATAAATGACTTAGAAATTTACCACTGCACACTCTTCGAGAGTCTTAAATATATATGAGTTGCAGGAACATCAATTAAAGCAATATTAACACATTGTTTTTGAAGAGCGCCCCCATTTTTCAAAAAAATGAGATTTTTACACGGTTGCATTGGTAACAGGCTAGTAAACCATACCTGTGATTGGTTAAGCTCGAAAATGTCTGTGTCTCACAAACGAAGGAATTTTGTAATTAGAATAATTATTATCCCGGGATCCCTGCTAATAATTCAAGGGCTGCTGGAACGGCCTTCCAATGTGAAATAGGCGGGAAATAGCGCCATGTACGTGTCTACGCTCATCCATTAGTTGTTTTATTTGTTCAGGCAAATCAAGTTAGAGGTTATTTTCTCGAGGTGGCACTATTTCATCATGGACGGACATAAACGTAGCATTTCCAGCTCTGCCGTAAAGTCCAATCTGGGATCCAAATTCTTATTACAAAATCGCTTATTTTATGATAACTACGCATTTTTTCGCATTCCTCGTTCGCAGGTATAGTTTCCTAGACAATAACCAACGTACCTGTGCCAAAATATCAAATTTTAAAATTGGGGGCGCTCTTCAAAAAATGTGCCATTATTGCTTTAATACAGTATTTGTCTTGAAAATGGGGTACAGACAGACAGACAGAAAGACAGGTTAACAAGAGCATACTTGCGTGTTTGTTTCATAAATTGGGGGAAAAGGGTTTCTTTTGTGACGATAGATAAAAGAACTTCAATTGATAGAATGCACAATGCCGGAAAATTCCTTTGTTCTTTGAAAAGAACAAATTGTAAGTATACGAATGCGTCGGCACGTTCGGATTTTGATGGCCGTGAGTACAGATTTTCTTTTAAATTTTGCCCAAAACTACACTCAGCAAAAAAAAGTCCCCGTCTGATACATTTTGACGTAACTCAAAGAGTATTTAATTCATTTTTATTATTCAAACACTGATGGATACGCAAATTTCTTACGCACAAAATGACAATTTACTTTTGTCCGATAGACATCGTTTTACCACGAATTGTCCATTTTATGAAATTTCATGCAAGATAAAAACTTGCATTATTTTTCCCAATGAAGTTAATTCAGCTGGTTAAAGACGGATCTTCCACAGTGATTTTGGACTTGCACGCACGAACGAACGAATTTAGCTAATTTAAACTTTGCCCATTGGTTTGTACAGTGACGGGATGGAGATATGGCGAAAGCAAAGTGATGGCTCCCAGCATATTTATTGTTTAATTACATGATGAATATGTAAATACTTAAACAGGAATAATATTCATAATTACTGGTTTAAATTATTTTAACTGACACTCCCGTTGGTAAAGGGGTCATAAGGCACTAATTACCTAATTAACAAGGTTTTAATATTTTAATATTTTTTTCTTCTCACCGCTGACCAGTTGGTGTCCGAAGGGGCCACATCCACCGGTGGACGAAAGGCGGGCCATCCATCGAGAACGCGATCCGCAGTCTGCGATGGAGAGCCACACCGGCAGGCCGGAGACGGTCGCAGCCCCCATCGGTGCATATTGCTGCCGAAACGACCGACACCCGTGCAAAACTTGCCCAAGGTGACCCAGTCCTTACGTGGAAGACCACCACCAGGCGGGAGCCCTGCCACAGGCGCGATAGCGAACCGGTCCGGTCCCGGAGCATCCAGCCAGGCAGTGCTCCATGTCTGCAAGATGTTGAACGGGGAGCTGGAGAGTTTAGCAGTGTGTCCACAGAAAGGTCGACGAATGCGCAGTCCCCGTCTGCCAAGCCGGTGAGACTCTCTGACAGTGCTATGCAACAGATGATTGTTGTCCAACAGAGCCTTGTTCACCAATTTATGCGTGTGGTGTTCTCTCCGAAGCACTGCAGGTGCTATGCCTGAAAGCACTGGCAGAAACCCAGATGGAGTGGGACGGAGGCAGCCAGCAATGGCCACATGGTCTCGTTGAGTATTGCGTCCAACTTCTTTGTGTGAGAGCTATTGCACCACGCTGGGGCGGCACACTCAGCAGCGTTGCAGATCAGAGCCAGGGTGGTGGCGCGCAGGGTGGATGTGCCAGCACCCCAGGAAGATCCAACAAGGCGGCCGCAGGAGGTTATACCCCGAGACACCCATGCACACACCGACCCGAGACGCCGCCGACAAGCAAGCCGACCGATTCCGGCCCCACTTCACGAAGGTTGGTGCAGGATGCATGGCAGAGGACGCGCCAACCGGGCTGACTGGCCGACGAATAGCCCCTTGGTGCAAGCAAGGAAGGCAGCAGCGGTGGCCATGGCCTCAACCAGCCCGAGTCTTCAGGTTCGGAAATGTGAGGGACACATCCGAAGCAAGTGCACTCCATTTTCAGTCCATCCTCTGTCGACGTGAAGAGCCACTATGTCGGCAAGAATACTGATTTTTTGCACCAATGAAGTTAATTATTCAGTCCATTTTGGATTTTTAACGGTTTATTTACGTTAAAATGAACATACAATGTAACTATTTTCTTTAATAAAACCACCGGTGTTCTTGTCTATATTACCATGTTTGAATTAACCTTTGACCAGTAAACATGAATGTGACACTATGCTTGGATATTATGAATACAGTCCTGCTTGCGATACACATTATCGTCGGGCCGCGTCACATACTGACGTATATGCACATACGCATTTCGAGAAAAAAAAAGGCTTTGAAGATTTTGCCATATGTGTATAGGGAAAATGGCTCAAACCATTTTTAAAAATCATATATTTCAATAAAACCTAGTCGAAAAGCGTAAAATTTCAAATATTATTCATAATCAGCTTCAAATTTATTTAGATATGCGAAAAAGATGATATAAAAATAAAATACGCCACTATGTGAAAACGACAAAATAGCAATCAACGTGAAGTGCATAAAACGTCGCCCCAATACGTCACTTGTGACGCGGGAATACTTAAAATGCAGATACGATGCTATGGCCTGCGCAGTATAGATTTTGGGCAAATACTCGTTATGTGCTGCGAGCAATTAAACGTTTTGTAATAGTCATAATTAGTTAATTAATATTTTACAATTAAGCCAACTTTTGAGGTTTAAAATTTGGTGAATATGTAGAGTAGTACAAAACAAACGTACATGCAAATTGCGCCAAAAGTCCAAAAGTGTCGAATACGTCACTTTAGGCACGTGCGACGAGATAAAGCTATGCTGTGCTTTCAGCCTGGCAACTTTTACGTTTGTCTCGTTACTATTATTTTTGAATTCCAAAAAAATGTATATCTTGACAGGTGCCAAAATGCAATTAAATAATCTCTCCCCCAAACAAATGGTAGGCGTGTTTCCAAACCGATTCTCTGTGTATATCTGATGTTTTATACAAAACAAAAGAGTACAGTAATAATGAGAAAGAAAATAGGGGCTAGACCTTATATTTAATGCATATGGATCCTCATAAGGGGGGGAAGAGCGGTATATCCTGATTGGGCTTACGGGGATGAACTTCACCGATTCTGCCTCGGGTTCCGCCTCTGTATTAGCAATCAGGCAGTCATATTGAACGTCCATCTGATATTATCTTGCACATATCAATGACTTTGATTATGACATTGCTAGCTAAAATGGTCAGAATAGTTATACCAGTCTACAAAGTTAATATTATCAGAACGGTGCTTTATTTTATTTGAGGCCATTCTTATGAATCATTATTTTTAATGGTCACAATGGTGTTTTGATGACAGGGCAACAAACTACAATTTTAAGTAAAAAAAAAGACTGATTTTTTAGTTTTTTTAATTCTTTTGGTCATTTTGAATTTTGCCCTGCCTTCAAATGTTCAATTTTTAGGATTAGATTCAGCACAAAAAAACGGGTCTAGGAAACCGTTGAAAATATTATATCTAATATAACAAGGGTTCACATGGTCGAATTATACGGTTTTATGTTAGTGGTGCGCTTTATTCGTTAATAAGAATTGAGAGGGATATTAAGTTAGCCAATTATGCAATTCGAGATTTTGTATTATAGTATTATCATTTCGTTAGACAATTAAAAGTAGTTTTTTTTTTGTTATTCACTTATTAGATGACGTTAGAAAACGAAATACAACATCCTCCTAAACTAGCCCTTTGTGTTGCAATTGTTCCGTGTAGATAACAAAGGATATGAATTTACTATAATTAATAGATAAACTCATTATATACTAATGAATAATAAAAACGTTGCACATGACCTCATTATTTTTATCACCGTGCCACTTTCGAGTTTCACATTGAATATTCGGTTAGTCGGTTTTAGAGTAATTAATTAATTTGTCTTCCACCGTGTAGACCATCGTCCATTATCTGCATGATAAACATGGCCACAAATTGTGCGGGGGGGGGGGGGGAATTAGTTAAGTTCAGGGTCATTCACTACAGGTCCCCACCACTGTGCGAGGCCAAATTGTGTAAAACGTTTTCTATGGGAGTGTGAACTGCGCACATGATGAGATTGCGATTTATTCCGTATTGAAATACGTGTTTACACCATTTGGCAGCGAGGACCCTCTCATGAGGAACACTATACTGGTAAGGCACTATGTGCATGGGGTAGGAGAGAAGGAGAAAGCTCTTCCCTAATTGTATTACGCAACGCCGATTATCCCAATTATATCACTTGGCAAATAATTGTAAAAGCATTAGAACAAAGGCCACTTTCGGTAGGGGACTTTGCATGTTCCATGATCATCGCCGACAGAAGCTGGGCCAGCTCAAGTTGAACAAGGATATGACCTTGTGCGCAGAAAGGTTTATCCCCGATGCGCAGTGGTGTTTACATGTGGAGACGAAAACAACGAGAGTTTGAGTCGATTACAGCCGAAATGCGGCGTATTTCGCAGTCCAAAATCGAGATAGCATGTTCTAAGATGAGTTACATTGATTTGGTTTTTGAAAACTTGGATGTTTTGAAAACGCAGTATATTTCTTAACGTATGATATTTGGAGAGAAATCTAAACTGAATTGGGAATAAAATAAAAAATGCGTATATTACCACATGACACCAACCTGATAGTGCCCGGAGTGCCCCGTTTCTCAATTTGGTCCCGAAAAGAGTTGGTATATTTACCACGGAATGTAATGTTAGTTAAGCAGGATAATGGTTTAAAAAAATTGTGCATTTCTGTTATAAAAGCATCAAATTGGCAGAGAGGTAGAGAAGTAAATGGAAAACAAACTTGGAATCGGAACCACCTACCAGTAAGTTCAAGTCACCTAGGAGAGTCCAAAAGTCAATTTGGGGTCAAAATAACATTTAAAACATTGCAGAATACGGTTGGCATAACTATAACAAATCATAAAAACATTCTAATGGATATATTTGTGACTACATTTCGACTTAATCAAAGACGGTCTTCTCCATTTAACGGGGACACGATATTGTATTGAGGATACAAAATTGGTATTAAATTTGCGCTTGTTGTAGAATATCAACCGAGGACATTTCGTAGGTTACTGAACAAGAAAGAAAACAAAACACTAAGTTTGGAACTCCCCTGCCGTCCTGATCGGCCCCATCCCCATAACAAGCTTACTTGGATATCTGTATGCACAACAAAAATCAAACGCATATTATTTCACGAAGCTGGCTTTTACGGGCTATTGTCCCTCCAGGGTAATTTCAGATATTGGTTAAAAAATTGTTTTAAAAAAATGGGCGGGGCATATTTTGCTGGAAAATGTTCTCTTTACTCTTAAGCGTAATACATTCACATAAACCATGAACATTTCATGAAGGAAACAGGGACATAGCTCAATGGGGATACATTTCGGTGAAATTGTTTGAAATTAACAAGTTCCTATCAATTTGATCACCAAAGCCACAACATGGAACAATCGGATATATATGCTCCATTGATAACTTGAATTTAGTCATCTGTATATTTCCTAAAAACATGAATCCTATGAATAGATTGATAGGCCTAACATTGCAAAATAAACAACGACACGGGATCAATGTTATGCTGAATGGCATTGCATCAACATGCATGATGTACATTACAATGCTGTGGTAAATATTGGAGATGGGCGTCCATTTTAACAAGACTTTGTACAACGGGACCATTGCTTAAAACATGGATTTCTCTTGAAGTGAAAATCGGATATCGCCAAGGGTTCATTATTTCACAAAATGTGGCCAACTTCGGGGACAAAATTGAAAACACGGGCAACTCGGACACTGTGAAGTTTGTGCCATTGTTTAATAACGGCCTTTTCTTCCCAATTCAATTAGATTTTGTCTCTCCACATAATACGGCGCTACAAAAAAATCACGTTTTTAAAAGCCGAAAGGACGAGTTAAAAAGTAGACATGTAATCATCTTAGGAACATGCTATCCGATTTCTAATAAATGACCACAAATGATCGAAATGATCTTGGTTTTTTACCTGAAGATGATTGACGGGACGTGTTTCCAGGTCTAAAATAATCAATTACTCAGTATGAATTGTTTGTAAACATTATGCCCAGTTTCATATTTTGTAAAGAAATGCACAATTCGTACAAATATCGGACACCTTTAACTATGTAACGATGCATGTTGATGTACACCATCAGAATCAATATCGATCTCGTGTTGTATTGTTCCAATACAAGAGTTTTACGACCTGTTTTACGAGGGCGGCGGCTGATCATCGGTCAAAGGGAGTTGGAAAGAGAATTCTCCTTCTCTCCTACTCCATGCTCTGTTGCAAACAAACTTACGAAGAAGAGTAAAGGTCAAAGTTCAGAACCCATGACCACCATTTACGGTCAATTCAACAGTTTGTAACGCACAAACTAGCAAATGAAGATCACTGTTCGTTGATAAATTCCTACTTAGGAATAAATACACCATTTAGCATAAATAAAAAAATTTACAGCGTGAGTTTGTTTTAATACGACTCATTCAAGGTAGTGCGTAAACATTGCAAAACTCTGCTACAATATGATAGCTTAACCATGGCTAAATTTGCTTTATTCGACGATTTTGAGGAGAATGCCGATTGATAAATTGAATATTGATTATATTTAGTCTTCAATCATGGATTCACTGGCCTTCCTCCTTTTCATTACTTAATTAATTAAAAACTCTTAGTTAAAACAAAAATATTCATTCGACGTACCCCACGAGTCTCTTGCCGCTGACCAAAGTTCGAACCCTTTGAAAAATCGACCTTTTAACCGTCATGTTCTACTGATTAGTGCTTGTCATATTGCAGAGTACAATTTACAAATCACATAGTATGGGGTGAATCGAAAATCAACAAGGTAAATTAGGCTCTCTATAGCATTATATGTTTTATTTAATATCTATTATGTTTTTAACATAAAAGTGTTTTAAATATTTTAGATCCGAGTGATACATTTTACAACTGTTTCCACCACCATCTAAATGGATATTATGATAAATAATGTTATGGCTTATTCGAAATATTGTTGAAATGGAATGCGATACTAGTGTGGTGATTTCGTTCCCAAAATAGCCTAAGTAGTAAACGCGTATATACTCACGGCTTACAACGAAATATGTGCGTTAAAGAACCACAGGTGTAGAAGTAATATTTGTCCGGCGTACTCATAGTCGGGAAACAATGGTGAACAATAGGGCAACGTTCAGTTGACTCTACGCAACATTAGTGTTCACGCTTTATTACTTATAGTTAGGGAGCACGGACTATGCGCCACCGGACTATATATGCTTTCACACCGGACCACATTTGGAAAAACTAGTGCGCCCCTCCACCTTTTTATTTATGAATTATCTGAATGGTGTAAAGAACAAATCAGCGCCCCTTATGGGCAACAAGAACGATTTTATAATAAAATACTTCCGGCGATTATTATTCAGCAGACGGATGGGAATGGCGTTTAACACAAGAATGCAGCTCCGGAGTGATTCCCATGGCATTCACCCTGTTTGAATGGTCCTGTAACCTTTGTGGTATTAATATAAATGAGAACGAGCCTAAATATTCATGTAATAGAAACATTTGATGAATAAACCAGGGGAGGGGGGGGCCAAGAGTATCCCAAATCAGTTCAGTTCAGTTTCAGTTTATTTACCATCATAAATTATGACAAAACAACGGTGACAATGTATGGTGGGGTTACCACTAAGAGCAAGTTCGATAATGTGGCCACCCTATATGTGCAATGTACAATTATACAAACAAAATACAGGACAGAAATGTGTGATACAAGACCGGACGAGACACGTGAGGACAAACAGACATGACATGTTGGCAGGTAACTGTCTAGGGTATTATACACTGTATAGGGCACCTTAAACCGGGGGGAGGTCGGTGGGTTTACATAGTTAGATTGAGGATCACCTGCATAAACATCTGAAAACCCCCCCCACCCGCATTATCTGCAGGTTGGATGGACTCAGAGGGAAAAAAATTAACGAACCTCATTGGGCAGGAATCAGTTTGCACCTGATGCCCCTGAACAGTCAAAGCATCATGCCATATAGTTTACATAGGAGGAATTACCTTTTTAAAACATGTTCAAAAAAGGGCCAAAAAACAACAGGAGGCCCCATCCACCCAACGACGATATTTCTCTTCGGGGAAGGGCCCATTTACGTAAGAAATAAAGGGTGATGCAGTAGCATTCCGGGTGAATAGTGTGTCGAATAGGAAAAAATAAACAATGGGCGAGGCGAAGCAGAGCACAACCATTTTAGTTTTTCCAGCCAAGGACACATCATGAGCCCATAGATGATACTGCCAAAACCCTTTATTCAGACGAGGTCGGGATTGGCCCATATTTCGTCTTCATTTAGTTCTGTGCTCGCAGTCGTTTCTCCGAGCTTCTATATAATAATTTACCCAAGTTACTTTCTCGGGTTGTATCATTACTTTGATTCTCGGCATTGGATTGAGTTCGCTTCGTTCATCATTGTGCTTAGAATCATGCATATAAGGCCCTCCCATTCTAAAATATAAAATATAATTACATTCGCTTGAAACTCTAAAAAAGACTGAAAATACATAGCGCTCGGTCACTGGTATCCACATTGGAAACCACACCTATGTGGACCAGTGGTATTTCTCAGCTAGATAGCGAGAGGTCGGAATTCAAGACCGTGTATTTTTCGTCTTTATTTAGTTCTGTGCTCGCAGTTCTCCGAGCGTCTAGATAATAATTTCAATAGTACAGTGTAGAATGTTCCCCTATTATTACGCTGCTTCAGGAATTCATGGTTAACGGGGGAACTGAGATTAAGATCTTGCCCAGGAACACAAACAGGTTGACCACATTGGGGCTCGTCGAACTCACGATTTTAACGGTCTAATGAGTGCTGCGCTTTTCCCACTAGACCACACAGCTATCGATGCAGTGACAGCGGTTTTACTAAAGAAAGAACTGTTCCACAAAACTTTGTACTTTCACCGGATGTTGTGACCCCGGGATGTAGGGGTTGGGGAAAGGGAACGTGCGTAGTACACTCAATTTCCAGGTTTTGTTGTGAAGTGATGTCAACAAATTATGCCGAAAAACACCATCAAAATCCGTTGTTCTTTTGCGGAGAGCTACGACTGTAGAAAATACGCTCGCATTTTGGTGTGATTTGGTACAAATCTTGTGAAAATGATTGAAAAGGTTCCGACCATTTCCGACTATCAAGAGTCTTTGTAACAAAGAGTAATGTCTGATCTGTGCAAGCGTGCCCTATGTAATTTTAGCTCAAACCAAACCATGGTAGTAGTTTTAAAGCCACGGGCACTGGACACATTTTCACCCAAAAATATGAAAATTTGCTTAGAATTGCTCTCAAATGATAGTCTAAGCCATTGGAAGAATAGATGATGTGACCTATGGCGTCACTTGTTGACATTCAGGACGCCCTCTGTTGTTTTCTGGCAGGCAAAACATTACAGTAGTTTCTGTGACAGACCACATAAAATCTGGTTAAAAATTACTTGCAGAATCTTTCCTGATCTAAATTGGTCACAAAATGCAGCTGGTAGCATAAGCTTATTATGCTTGATAAGAAAGTAGTATATTTAATTCGAAAAAAAAGTTACAGTGCAAAAAAGAATTTTCCCCATGCAAAGTATAGGGCTTTTGCCTGCACAGTTTCTATCTACTACACCAACAGGGGGCGGCCACATAAACATAATATAACAATGTCACATAATCTATAGGATTCATTACCCCTAAAAATAACATATTCACATAGTGAAAACAGATAACGTTAGATAAGAGGTTAAGACATCGAGGTGTAATTTGTAGGCTAACTTTTAAGTTTCCCAAAACTTTAATCATCAACTCGTGTGTTGTATACATGAATATAATAGACTCCTACTCATCGGTCTTAAAAACCACAAGGTCAGACCGGTAAGGAAGGGTACATGCGGTGGGAGGAATGTGGTGTATACGGCTTGCGTTTTCTTGTGTTAAACGCCACGTCCGTCGTCTGCTGAATTAACGTCGCCGGGCCGACATTAATTGAAATCGGTTCTGTTTACCCATAAAAAAAGGACGCTGGTTTAATTTATCAGTTCAGGTGAGGGCTAAGTATAAAAAGTTTAAACCATGCAAAAATCAATTTTGAAAAATCTTGGGTGAGACAGTATTTTTCAAAGTGGCCAGTGTCTCTTTAACTTCCTGTTAATAATTAAGAAGCCGGTTAAGGAATTAAGAACTGGTCTTATGAAAGTTCAGTGAACATTGTAACAAAATGTAATATCTGAATTTGTGTCCAAGTGTGCCCTTCATGTAATTTTAGTTCAAAACCCCACCAAATTGTAGTAGTTCTAACTTTAGGTTAGGTTAAATGTGTTGTAGTAGCTGTTTGGTAGCCGACGCGTGGTTGGTATCATTAATGATGGCTAATATTACCCGAAATCGTACTCCATGAGCATATTTTCAACTATTCATAACTGGTTGTAACATCCCTTGTAAGGTAAACTGTAATTGGCTGCCACAGCGTATCTAGTGGTTGAACCTAAACCGAATTCCTGTATATATTTGGTGTTATTCTGTGCTCAGCGTAAAAATGTCTCGAACAACACAGAAGCTGACGAGGAGCTACATTCATGTTCCGAGGAAAACACCTTTTGCGGGGAAAACATGTGGGCAGTTATTCAACGAAATGGCTGATAAGAACCCCGACAAAGAAATGTATGTCTTCTACGCTGACAAGAACGGAAAACATACAAACAAATGCAGGAAGAGGTATGTTTAGTATCCGTATAATAGTATTTTATAAATTATGTGTGCCTGATGGTATGCACGGATTTCATCGTCCGTGTAAAGAAATATGAAATGTCAGAATAACTCGTATTTAGAAAATATGTTTTTCCACACGAAAAAAAGAGTTTTAGGTTCACACCTTTAATATAAAATCTCGTCTATATCCTTTTCCCAGTTAGGACAACGATTCACCACCTGTAGCTTTTTCAGTTTTGACCAGCTTGATACTCTGAAGATGTGCTGGAAACAAACAATTTTCACTGCTGGACGGTTTTACTAAACCGATATTACATTATCATGCATTTGAGGTGTCCGATCGCGAATAATATCGGATCCGACGCATGATAATATAAAATTGGTGATTATGCGCCCAATATTTAGAGTCTCGCTAGGATTTTTATAATATTGGGCTCGACTGCGTTCGCCCAATATATTTGCAACTCATAAGCTCGACCAATAAATTTGGCTGATCAATCCAATTTGATTACAAAGTCCTACGGGAAAATGACATGTATTTTGCAACCCCGTTAAAAATACGGATTCCATAAAACTGCAAGTTTGTATTAATGATAATATAAAATAATAGCCGAGAATTTAGTTATATAGCGCCTTATTCTATTGGCCTCTAAGCGCTTCACAAATGGTCACAGCTGATCAACGGTGGCTCCAACCATAACCATTGACCCATTAGTCATCATTCCAAGGGATTCCTCAGTCGGATCACGCTTTCCCTATCGCAACATACATCGATAACCATCGCAGGCGGATCAGCTTCCCACAATATCGCATGGTAAATCGGACAACCAAGCGGTAATTTCTTGTCTCAGTGGAAATTACAGAACTCACAAGGGCTCGAACGCACGCCCATGGCGCATGGATGATCCTTGCACGAGTGTACGAGCGCTTACCTTTGATCTTGTCCGTTATTTTTCCGTCTTTTTGCCAATTTTCGCGTGCTTTGAACAATGTTTTGCCCTTAATGAAATATATATGATTGGGTCTTCTAGAGTAGATATCAACATAAAATAAGTTTTTTCAAAAAAGGTTTCGAATGGTAAGCGCACAGGCTCTTTTAAATTTTCCTAGTCTTTTTGCCACTTTTTCCGCGGTGCTTTGAAAACAATGTTTTGCCCTTAATTTGGCAGGCCCAAATAAAAATTTCTTTTTTTGCTGATTTGGGGTTGTCTTATGACCCTTCACATTTGACATAAATTTCGTACAAAAACAGTCGGGAAAGTGCTTCCTTAAGCCTCCTCCCCCCCCCCCACCCCCTTAGGCAACTAACGTGAGTTAACTACTCGATACTCAGCATATATGACTCACATTATACTTCCATGACAACCAACATAATGTGGTGTGATTAAAAAGTTGTTTACACGTTATCACGTGACCTCTTTCTTGCTAATCGATTTCTTGAGTCTATGAACATGCTCCCATCTTTCATCGGCATTATGTCATTTCTGGTCCATATATCCCACCGCAAATTTTACCCGTATATGGCTCCTTCGAAAACCTTTTTTGACGTTCCTGTCTCTGTATTCCTTCTGGGTGCAATCGGCCAATTATCGTTCACCAGCTCTTTTATTACACCATATTAATAAGACAATGTAATCAAACGTTTTTCGCGCTCTTGGATTCAGAGAAATAACATCTATTTCAAAAAGAAAATTTTTATTTCAAAAAGACAATTTTGGCCCTACTTACGTAATGTGTAGTCGATAACCTCTGGTACAATTTGAAGTCTATTTATGATTATTAATATTTTTTTTCTCCATGTTGCAGTACTTTTGGCTAGTGTGTGTAGTAGCCTGCAAGTGATTGTCTTGAAATCCGTGCTTTAAAGACAACATAAATTGTCCATAAGCCATTTTCTGTACGGGCCTTAAAATCCGAGTTTGTTGCACCCACCTGGTGATTAATTTCAAATATATCACCTTAAAGGTGGTGTCCCCCCTGACTAGGATTAGGTATGTTTCCGCCCCGAAATGTTGCACATTAGCGCGTACTGCCTATTTCAAAATGGCCGCCATTGTTTTATGAAAAAACTGCTATTGTATTTTCATTACAGATAGGAACTTTATCCAGGACTAAACGAAATAAACTTTTGCCTTCCTGAAGTGGGCTTAAACATTTAAGTGTCCGGAAGTAGGCATGTTTTGTTAAATATACTAAAATTACCAAATTGACGGGGAAAGAATGCGAGTAATATTTTGAGATCACCAAAAAAGAGAATAAATGACATTTTATATTGCGGACATGATCTTAACTCATGATGGCGGCTGTTATACCCGCTCCGGGGGACATAAATCAAAAATAAAAACACCCCTGTATATCTTTTTCGACATAATAAGAACCATAAGGAAAACTGGTGATAACATTTTCCCGCAATTTTCTCTCGTACTTCTGGACAATTGCAGACCACTCAACACTAGTTGACGCTGGGAAGGATGATGATCTCGGCAGTAGATAGGGAGAAAGAGCTGGTGGTACAAGTCAGAAACAAAGATAGCACTTGATGTGCTCGAAAGAAAGTTAGGTCACCCTGTTTAAATTTTCCTTCTACATATAGACAACTTTTTCACTTCTTCATAAGCATATTTTTTATTTTTACTGGGAAACACCTATGACGTCACTGAGTAGTCCTTAAATACAGTCCACACCCATTTATTATGATTTTATTGTATCAGGTTGATATGAGCTGTTGTCTTCCTATGAACAATTATAGAGTCAGTTTAAACTACGTTATATGGCCCAAGTAGTAACCAGCTATAGCGACAGCACTCTCTTGGACAAGTAAATCCCCAGTTTAATATTTTTACTTCTTTGAAATGATTTAGGGTCATTATCTAGAAAGTGGCAGTTGTTTAATATCATCGAAAAGATGGTTAGGGCTGCTATTCTTCCTGATTTACGTACCCTAGAGCAAATATCACCGCCATCTTTAAAAACAAGTCTGTACGTAAAATATAAATGCCATGAATTCTTTTTGGAGCTCCCAAAATATCACCCAGGTTCTTATGTCAACAATTTGTCATTTTAAGTTCATTTAGCAAAATATGCCTCCTTGCGGCGGCCATCTTGGATGCCTAGATGTTTAAGCTCCCTTCAGGCAGTTAAAAACGTGGTTTCGTGTAGTCGTGGATAAAATTTCTATCTGTAATGAAATTATAATGGCGGTTTTACATAAAACAATGGCAGCCATTATGAAATGGGCAGGACACGCTAACGTGCAGCTTTTCGGGGCGGAAACATACCTAATCCTAGTCGGGGGGACATCCCCTTTAAGGTGATAAATGGGAAAATTAATCACTAATTGGGTGCAACGAACGAAAAATATGATGATGGCAGCCTATGGACTACCTGTGAATATTTAATACTAACAGTGTGCTGCTTAAATTCAGGTTAAAATATTAGTACATGAAGCATGAAAGAGGGGCAGGCTGCAAGGGCAAGATATAGGGAATATAGCTAGAGCGAATATAATGACCGCCATCTTTAAATACACGCGTAAAATATAAATGCCATGAATTCTTTTTGGAGCTCCAAAAATATCACCCAGCTTCTAATTTTAACAATTTGCCATTTTAAGTTCATTTAGCAAAATATCCCTCCTAGCGGCGGCCATCTTGAACGCCTAGATGTGTAAACTCCCTTTAGGAAATTAAAAACTTTATTTCGCGTAGTCGTGGATAAAATTTTTATCTGTAATGAAATGAAAATGTTGGTTTTACATAAAACAATGGCGGCCATTTTGCTAATGGTCTGGACACGCTAACGTGCAGCTATTCGCACCACTGCGGTGCCAAATTGTGTGTTTAAAACGTTTTCTATGGAGAAGAGTTAATGCGCAACTATGATGAGGGGAGGAAAATACCTAATCCTAGTCCGGGGGATACCCCCTTCAAGGTGAATAAATGGAAAAATTAATCACCAGTTGGGTTCAACGCGCAAACGATGGCAAAATCCGATGATGGCCCCCAGATCAGGGACTATAATACAGTGCATCAAGTAGCTATGATTGAGGATAAAAAAGCTTTTCAATGCGGATGCCCCAGAATTTGAGAACAATTTTAACAATATACCTCGTAAGCCACCTCTATCGCTAAGCAGTTTTTAAAACACCCTTCTAAAATTACACTCGCTATCTTAACCATGTTTGATGATTCTCATTCGGACACTCTGTCCATAGAAGAGTTACATTGAAGAAGGTTTTTGAATTTAATCGGTCCGATTTTTCGGGAAACACAGATACCTAAATGAAAGGTTGATCAGTACAGGGAGAGTCTTTGTGGATATAAGGATGGACAGGGGTGGCAGGGATTGGGTTGCAGTGTTATTTTGATTATGAATAAAAGGTGTAAATGTTTGAACTTTTTATATTTTGTTATATCTACCAAGGTGAGGAGAACCTTTAAAAACAATGGACATGAGTAATGTGATATATGTTTCCATGTAAGTGTTTGATCGATCTTTGATCCATTTCAGTGGTCTTTTAACTCAAGTGCTCAGAACTTGATATTCAGTTCGAATGCAAGTCTAGTCGTTTGATATAATATCAGAGACATCCTCCGTGATCCTTTGAAACAATGTGATAGGTCCAGTTAGTAAAGCGCACTGGCACATTTTCACAAAATATGACATTCTTCAAATTTGCTCTCAAATAATAGTCTGGCCATTGAAGAACAGAGACATATTTTCACTAAAAATAACTACCCAAAAGCAGATAGTGACCCTTGATATGAGGATAAAGACATCAACGTAATTTGTAGGCCAACTTTTAAAGGTGGTTGTTCCGATTTATGTGTATTGGGTTTCTACTCTTTGAAATGAGAGCCTGGACTTGCACATACCACCCCATCAAGTACCGTGGGAACAAACTG
Source organism: Ophioderma brevispina (assembly GCA_023653785.1). Taxonomy (NCBI): domain Eukaryota; kingdom Metazoa; phylum Echinodermata; class Ophiuroidea; order Amphilepidida; family Ophiodermatidae; genus Ophioderma; species Ophioderma brevispina. Next base: position 20,037 of record JAMKCH010011681.1, read on the forward strand.
CGGTTTTGCTGGTAGACCACAATAATGCATGTTGCAAGCCCTATTCAATACCGTTTTGATGGTTAACCACTTAAAACGGCGGTTTTGTTATTCTTGGGGAATGAAAAGGATTTGAGGCTCAAAGTTCAGGACGACAATGAGAAAAATACGGCCTTTCATCTGATATCAAAATCGATACTACTCAGGGAATTCAGGGGGGGGTCCAAAGACGCTCGGAACACGCACCTTTAAGTTTTCCATAACTTTAATTCAACCAATTGTGTAATTACATGAAATTTTGACTGTACTCATGATCCCCCCCCCCCCCCCCCCCCCCCCCCCGCTGATATTAAAACCACAAAGGTTATAGACCGGCCAAATAGTGTGCATATAGCGTGGAAAACGGGCATACGGCGTGCGTGTTCTGTGTTATACGCCATTTTGTCGTTCTGCTGATTTAACGTCGACGGCCGACGTTTAAATACAAAGTCGTCTGTTTACCCATAAGGAAGCGGATTTGGTCTTTATCATTTAGGGTGAGGGCTTTTGTAATACAAAAGCTTACAAACATGCAAAAATTATCGATTTTGAAAAAGTTTGAGGCGGCGCACTATTTTTCAAATTGTGCCAGTGTCTCTTTCAAGAAGTGATACGCCACTGCATCATCATCATCATCTCAGCATTGCACCGCGGCGATCGCAAGTTTCCTCACGTCACTTCTGTTTTTGGGCCAAGTTGGAGATAGCATTTGGTTGCAACAGTTGTTTGTGTCCCAAAAGAGCTTTGGGATGTAGGAGAGATATGATGTTATCTGTCGGCCTGGCTTCCTCTTGCCATGTGTTGGTGTTAGAAAGCATATTAACACTACTAGGCTCTACCTCTGGCATCCTTAGAATATTACCAAGAAAAGTAAGCTGTTTCAGTCTTACTCGGTTTATCAGATGCTCCGTACCTGTAGCAGCATAGATTGTGGCATTTGGGACACGATCAATGCGCTTGACGTTTAGCATGATTCTGTAGCAACATGTTGCGAAAGAACTTGACCTACTCTCCAAAATTGTTTGGTCAGCACCCAAGTTTCGTAGCCATACAAAAAATACTGTCCGGCATGTGTGTGAAGAGGCGTAACTTTCATTTTCATGGGAGGAACTTTGACTTCTCCATATGCGCTCCAACTTCCAAAATGATGAACAGGCAAGGGCTTTTCGTCGGTTAAGCGTCTTTAGACCTGGAAGCCATCATACAAAAGATCATTTCGAAGTCGGAGACATGGTTGATGCACTCGCATAAACTTTAAGCATGGAAGTGGGTGTGAAGTTGGTAGTCATGTAATCTGTGACTTGTGCACACTGATGATAAGGACCCAACTTCTTTCAGCTGCAGTGCTGTTCCTGATAACTGTCGCTGAGCTCTAGGGATTGAAGATTCCAGTAGGGCGATATCGTCAGCGGAATCTAGGTCGTTTAAGAATTTGGCTGGATACCTCCTGGACTGACGTGGATTGTGTCATAAATCCGGCATCGGTATCTTTAGTTGCCTTTCGCAGCAAGTAGTCTATCAGCACAATGAAAATAAGGGAAAAACTAATTACATCTACTGCAGTACCTGTTGAAACGAGGAAACGGCTCAACCTTTACGTATGTACATACCCTGGTGGTCGCGTATTGCAATCGGACCAACCACGATGCAGAAGGACTAAAAATCTTGTCAAAGATGAGATTATGGAAATCAAATTTCCACTCATTATCAAAATAAAAAAACAATCGTTGCATTAAAAATTTCTCAGAATAGAAATCGTCGCATGCTGCTATTTTTATTGGACGCAGGCTGTAGAGTCGGCAATCATGCATGCGCACATTTGCGATAGACGGTAGGAAAACAATTCTCATATACTTTAAAAAAAAACATTTTAATGATCTCTTTTCCTGATTGAGTTGGTTGTCCCTCGTCTATAAGATACATTCCAAAATTTCTTGATTCATCTCTCATTATCGTGATTATCTCTTAAATGTAATGATTACATATTTTACTATTCATTTACAACAGAGTCATCAATTTGCTGGAGCTTTGCTCCCAAACAAGTTAGGCATCAAGAATGGAGATACTCTTGGCGTCTGGGGCGGTAACCATTACGAATGGCTGCTTGCATACCTGGCCGATTTTCAAATTGGAAGTATAAAAACGGTAGGTAAAAGTAACAGTGAGGGTAAGACATAGTTCCAACTGATTAATATGGGAACATTTTTATGGAAATTTGAAAGCCCCCCCCAAAAAAACTATACATAGAAAATGGGGTCTCAGAAAAAAAGTTAATATTTTTAGGCTTCAAATTGAAAAGAATTACCACGGTTGTTATAAACTGTTTTAGTGAATTATAAAAAAAATGGATGGATCCGTTATTACTTTACCCCATGTGATTACACTGTTTTCTTCAAAACGGCAAATCATCAGTCGGTTGAGGATATCCACTTCCTCGGTAATCTCTGTTGCGATATTCAGATAACCCATAAACAGCAGGCGGGGGGGGGGGTAAAAAGTATGGTGATCTTGGGCCATACTCTGTTTCCAAATAAAACGGGGAAACTGCATAAATTTTGTCCGATGAGCAGGAGCATCGTCCTTTGCCCACCAGAGATACCTAAATTGTCCGTTTTGCTGACGAGCAATCTCACAAAATCTTCCTCAAGGACTGGACAAAAAAAACCTACCCTCAAAACAATGGGACATTGGCACCACGTGGTCATTGTGGGTTACTTCCTGGGCCCCTCATTCGCTTCCCACCTGGGGCCCACCTGTTTTTGTCGTCGGGATTCAAATGGTTCCTAACTGGGCAAGACTTGAACGGGATTGAATGTTAACGGCTAAATATCCTTTAATTAAAGAAAAAAAAAAGAGTTCTAAGTACGGTTGGATATTGTTTTAATTCCACTATTCCATAGACATCAGCTTGCACTCATACTAACATGGTTACAAACTATGTATTTATTACTTGGTTGGATTCGAACCGGGGACCTAGTGATCATTAAGGTTGATGCTCTGTCCAAGTCGACCACTTGTACTTATTGACAAATTGGCATCAAATTAGATTATTAAAGGATTGTGAAGTTTAAATGATTAAAACTTGGTTTATGGCCTTCATATCGAGCGGTAGTTTAGTTGACCTATTAAATAAAGTAGATTAATGAATTTGATAACAAAAGAATGGAAAATAAAAAAATATTACCCACAATGGGCTCAAAATGTGCAGCCCCGGAAATGCCCATTGCATCCTTGCATCTGAGTAAATAACTCAGCCGGCCAATTGAAACCCAACGGCCCCATTAGGAAAACCACTAAAAGCCAATTAACAGAAACTCCATCATTGACCATTGAAAACCTACACTGGCCCCATTTTTGGGAAACCCACAATGGCCCCATTTGGGAAACCCATAAGCCCAAGTTAAAGAAGCCTATCAGTACCCATTGAACAACCTACACTGGCCCATTTAGAAAGCCCATGTAATTACCATGCCCACGTAAGCCCTTGTAACCCACGTGAAAACCCAAGTGGGCCCCACTGACCATTAACTTTTGTAAGCCATGATGGGTAGCCCCGATTAATCCCACATGGGACCAAACACAAGTACGCCCAATAAACAACCCATATGGGTTGCCTACATGGGGCCCATCAGGAATAGAGCCCCATGATACCCATGTCCACCATGGCCCCATACAAAACCCACATGGGCCTCATGAGGCATAACCCATCATGGGTTACCCTTTTACAACCCACATGTGCCCCATTAGGTATAGCCCACATAAAACCCTTGCCCACTATAAGCCCACTTACCCACACCAACCCCACATGGGCCCCAGCACGGCATGGTGGAGGGGTTCATTTAGCATTGTAAGATAGACTTCTCCTTTGCCGTTCTGGGGAAAAGAAGGGCCCAATAAGACACCGTTTCCAACAATGGTCAATCCCATTGTAAATTGTGGCTCGATTCACTTCTATCAAAGGCAAAGTCAAGAGGTCTGGACCGCGGGGGCATACTAGCTCATACTGCCCATTGGGTGCTGATTGAGGCATTCAGGCAAAATGCACTGTGACGCCGATGCTCATGTCTTCAAGAAATCGAGGTGTCTTCCAATAACTTACATTCACGGTAATGCCGTTTGGCATAGTCTCTTTCAGAAGTGACGCATCCGTATCATTGATATGGATGTCATGTAATTTCAAGGTCGCGTTACATCTGAATGAAAGTATTTTTTGAGGCAAACCCAGACCAGTGATCGAGAGCTAATTGTTACCTTTTGCACACACATGGGGCGACATGGCATTTGGGGAATTGTTGGCAAAATTTTGTAACACAAGCTGGCAAACACTTTGGGTAAGTAAACTCGCTCAGCACATAGGCTTTTTGCTTGGGTTAAGCTGATGCATGTTGAAGCAACAAAATATCCTACACGATATTACACTGTGTGGTCTTATGACTGTGACCATTTCTTGTCCTAGCAAAATACCGCAGTGGTGCAGTTTAACATCTGCGCCTGTTCTTGTTCATTGTTTGCCTCCGTGCGGTCATGCATACATTACAATGCCATGAAATCGGGATCAGGATATGCATGAATAGACGTCGGATCAGGGAAAAGATGTTCGGAGAAGAACTTTGGTTGCGCATATCGGTGAAGTAACTGATTTCTGTTAAGGAGAATGCACAAGAAGTGTTGATTCGTGCTTCCGAACCCAGTGCTCCGATTTTGTTGAAACTGGTGTCAAATTGTTCGTCTTGTCTTAATGGTTTGGGCATTGGTTTCGAAATTAGTGGGTCTACATGGGTTCACTAAAACTTGACCTCAAATTGTATACAGAGCTGTCACCCAAAGAATGTGTCCTTGGCGTTTCTTTCCTCTTTCCTCTTCTCACAATTTGCTTCTTCTCCCACATGCTACATCGGATTAAAAACCAAACTTGTGTCAAAAGCATCTGTGGGTGACTGGCTACAAAAGTTATTACATGGTTTTCCCATCTGACCTTTGACCTGGCTACAGGGGTCAAATATGTAATTTAATTGGCAAAAATAGCTGCTTCTACAGGATTTAGCCGGTTTATACTAAACTGTTTCAGAGGAACCACTGACCCATGCCTCGTATAGGGTGTTCAGGGATAAGGGGTCAAAGGTCATTAAGGGGGTCATTTCCGGTCTGATAGCCAAAAATTGTCAAAATATTTAAAAAATCACTGTCCTTACAAATTACACAGCAAAGTGACGTCGTTAGCGCACATGCATTGGTACCAACCAGGGTCTTGGGTTGTTCACAGTTTTGGAGTCAAAGGTCATTAAGGGGTCACTTCCGGTCAAAAACAAAAAATATTCAAAAATATTTATTTTTTTATCTCAAAATGTAAACATAGTAGAGTGACATAACCTTCAGGTATGTATTAATGTTACCCCATGTGTGGAAGGCATTTTTTATTTTGGGAGTCAAAGGTCATTTACATGTAATTTTCGGTTTTAAGCTAAAAACTTTCAAGAATTTTTATCTCCACAACTGAGAATAGTAGAATTTTTTATTTGCACTGGAACAATGCATTTTCCCGGTGTACATGAGTTTGTTATATTGGGGTCAAGGTCATTAAGGGGGTCAAAGGGTCAATTTTGAAAAAAAATGCTGAAAATAAGACCAAATTGGCTATATCTCAGCCTATAGAAGACAGATAAAGCCCGTTATTTTTAATGGTAGCCCAAATTACGTATAGCATGTATCTAGTACGTTTCGTCCCCGCACCAGTTTCAGCCGTGCAACAATCCCCTGACAATCTCATCCCATCCAATACGTTCCCATGAAACAGGACTGGTGAAACATGATTGATGAAACATGAATCAGTGTCATAGAGGCATAGTCCATTGCATTACAATACTTATCGCGTAACTTACCTCACGACCTTGCAAAGGTCGCAGGTCTAGTTGTTATTATAATGGGAGGGGTACAAAAATTCCCCGTACCCTCCTATTGAGGGAGCCAATGCAAAATAAAAAAAAAAAACATATTTTGAATCAGTATCATAAATACTTTTTTGATATTAATTTTACCGTATATTTCATTATTAGCTATATTTACAGTAGGACCGATCTGAATATGTTTTATAGGCAAGGCGGGACGAGAGGTTGAAATTAACAAAAGCGGCAATGGTCCCACAACATCAAAATTTTGTGAGAAATTAATAAACAACATCCTAGCGCTACACCTGTAAAATCTGCAATAATTTGCTATGTAGAAATATGATTTTTTTTTTACCTAATTTGCATGCAATTTGCATAAAAGGTGTTCCAGAGGTAGGTGGCATTTTGCTTTGTTACAGTAAATGCAGGGAAAGCTACGGACCATGCGGTTTTTTTGCCATAATGTTAGGAATGTGCTTAAACTCTAACAACTAAAGTAGGAAGTTTGGTTACTAAAGGTGGTTAAATTTGTATTTTTCATGGCAAAAAAATACGTTTTTAAGCAGCTTTCATCGAGTTTCGATTAATTTTCTGCTTACCACAAATAACATGCATTTTCTTTTTAGTTCAAAACAAAAACCACGTGTATGAACAATCACACTGCAAATTTGAGCACAGACAAACAAACGGGTTCATGCTAATTCACAAAATTCTACGTGGCCCTTGTTTCTCTCCTTTTGTGTAGTAAAATACCAGCCAGGGCTTCTGCCTGTTCTAACTGTACACCGGATTATTTGTCACGCTCTGGTACATAACATGGGGACAATTCACGCCATTAACCGAATACCATGCACAAATGGTCTTCATTGTCTGTCGCAAGCATGTTTCTACGATAAAAGAACTTTTAAGATCATCTAATTTTCTATTATGTCTTCCCAATTTGCACCATTGCAAATATGAATTAGTAAATTAGTGATTGATTGCGAAAAAGTCATCAATATTTTTAAATTAATCATTCGGTTTTACAAATCTAAACAACTCAAGATTCTTTATCTCACAACTGGAGAATTAGATTTTTTTATTTGGCAACACTGCAACAATCATTTTCCCGGTGTACATGAGTTTGTTAGATTGGGAGTCAAAGGTCCTTACGAGGGGGCAAAGGGTCATTTTTGAAAAAAGCTGAAAATAAGACCAAATTGGCTATATCTCGCCTATAAGAATACACGATACAAGCCCGTTATTTTTAATGGTAGCCCAATTACTTATGCTGTATCCTATTACGTGTTTTTTCGTCCCCGCATCCAGTTCACCGTCAACAATCCCCTGACACTCTCATCCCATCCATAACGTTCCCATGAACAGGACGTGAAACTGATTGATGAACAATGAAGTCATGTTTCTAGAGCATAGTCATGCAATTTAAATACTTATCGACGTAATATCTTACCTCCCGACCTTGGCAAGGTCGCGTTCTAGTTGTTATTATAATGGAAGGGGTACAAATACCCTGTACCCCTCCCTATTGAAGAGAACCAATGCACAATAAAAAAACCATCTTTTGAATCAGTCTCATCTAAATACTATGTTATGGATATTAACTTTTACGTATATTTCATAATTAGCTCATATTTACAGTAGCAAGTATCCGTTCGAATATGTTTTAATAGGCCAGCGGGACGAGAGGTTGAAATTCACAAAAGCGGCAGTGGTCCCACCACATCAAAATTGTTGTGATAAATTAATTAACAACATCCTAGCGCATCACCCTGTAAAATCTGGGCAATCATTGCATTGTAAAATATGATTTTTTTTTGACCTAATTTGCATGCAATTTGCATAAAAGGGTGGCTTCCAGAGTAGTTGTGCATTCTTTTGTTAACAGTAAATGCAGGACAGCTACGGACATGCGGTTTTTTGCAAATTTAGGACTGTTCTACTCTACCAATAAAGTGAAGTTTTGTTACTAACGTTGGTAATTTTGGTAGTTTTCATGCAAAAAATAACTTTTTATATAAAAAGCACAGTTTCATCGAGTTTCGAATTAATTTTCTGCTTACCACAAATAACCTTTGCATTTCTTTTTAGTTTCAACCAAAACCCACGTGATGAACACTCTACAACTCGCAAATTTGAGCCCCAAAACAACACTGGTTTCATCTAATTCAACAATTCTACGTGCCCCTTGTGTCTCTCATTTTGTGTAGTACAAATACCAGCCAGGCCTGCTGCCTGTTCTACCTAGTACAACCGTAATATTATTTCGTCACGCCTCTTTACAATCACCTGAACAATTCATCGCCATTAACAGAATACCATGCACAAGGTCTTCATTGTCGCAAGCATGTTGCTATGATAAAGACTTTTTTAAAGTCCTCTCTATTCATTCTATTATTCTTTCCAAAATTTTGCACCATTCAAAATATGAATTAGTACATTGGTGATTGATTGCGAAACGTCCTTCATATTTTTAAATTAAACATTTTTAATTTTTTGATTTTTGTTTATTTCTTAAATTTAGAAAGTTATATAAAATATAAACGTAATTACTGGTCTTTCCAAAGGAGACCCTCGGATATGCAAGTTTACACCTAACACTTTGAAAAAGCTGTATGACAAAAACTTTTTCAGATAACTTTCATCATTAAAAAAAACCACAGGCCTATCCTCTATTTCTGACAATTAACATTATATTCTAATTGATATCGGATCATTGTATATTAAAAATTGAATCAAAACGCATTGGAATATAAATGTAATAGATTAAAATTTAATTCTTCAATTCAGATTTTTTCGCCCTTCCATTTTAAAAAGTCTAATAAAATTTGAGATTATAAAGGGTGGTACTCGCAAATTTTGATACCTCACTTTGTTTGTCGTATATCCTATATTAGCAACCGTGTTATGAAATTCATGATTTTTTATGATTTTTTCCGACCAGTAAGTTGTTTAAATCTAGATGCATATATTATTTGTACTGATCCAGACAATACAATGAACGCAAAAGCCCGGGCTCGCCCTTTCTACAAGTCAAGTAAACAATGAAGAAGAGAAAAACGCATTGGAATATAAATGTAATAGATTAAAATTTAATCTAAATTCAGATATTTTCCTGCCATTTTTAGTCTAATTCAAGAAATTTAGAGATTATAAGGTGGTATCGCAATATTTTGATACTCCTTTGTTTTGTCTTATATACTCATATAATTAGAAAGACCGTGTTATAAAATTCTTAGTTTTATGATTTTTTTTCGACAGTCAGTTTGTTATCTAGATTGCTATATTTTTTGTACGGATCCAGACAAGGCAAACGCAAAAGCCCGGCTCGCCCTCTTCTACAGTCATTAAAAAAAACAATTACGCAGAAAAAGTGAACGAAAGAATCAATAGCAAGTGTTTGGCACAATATAAGACCAAAAACACCGTAATTAGTAAGGTTGGTTGACGGATAATGATGATAAGCCTTTTGTTCTCCAAGAAATTTACATTTAAAGGTCTTTCTTTAAAATGACCAGCTCGCCTGCAAAAACATATTAAGGCCGTAACCATTTTGGCGAGCGAATTAGGACTTGCCAGATTTTGAAAATTATGTTCCAAATTATATCAGGACTTTGCCTACATCGTAGGCGCTGGGAGCCATAAATCGCTTCACGATTATCAATTATTATTATTTTCCAGGAACGACTTTTGAATCATTTTTAACACGAGATGATCCATCATACCGAGTTTTTGGTTGTTTTTTTTCATATTATATTTTGAGCTTGTGTGAATGGCAGCTATTTTGCAGAGTAAAAGGCACACTTTATTTTCTTTTTTTCGGTGAAAAAGCGGAATACCCGAGAGATTTACAATAGAAACACAAGTTCTCAACTTGAGATGTTTGTTTCAAAAACTTTGTTTCTCACAAACCGAGAAATACGGCTTTCGATTGAAAACATCAAAAGCCGTTCTATCGATGTGAAAAAATGTTTTTTTAGTATGAAAAAAGCGGTTTATCGATTCAAAGTCTGGGAGAAACCCTCGTTTTTTCGAATCGAAAAGTTTGTGACCTAAAAACAATCTTTCATATCAAATTTGGTAAAAGTAGCTTTTCGCAGTGTTAATATGATCGAGTTGAAATGTAAGACTTAGCAAGGAAAACTATTTATTTTGTAGAGATTGTCTATGCAAAGTACTATACACAAAGAAGAGAATCTTTGTTCAACCGAACAAAATATAATGATCTTGATCATTAAAACCAGTTTTTTCTCTATAGTATGCCTCCCTGGACACAAACAAGCTCTACTACTAACACTTTGGAAGGATTACGTTTTATGAATACATATAGCAAAAAACAACAGTTCGTCTCACACCTCCTGTGCGCAGCTTCCTGAGTGATCATGTACAAAATCAATTTTATCCGATTTCTTCTTTTTTTTTTTTCCTAAGAGAACTCACTTTTTGGGGGGGGGAAGGATTGGTCAAGAAAAAATTGCCGCAAAATAAAGGTCTACAAATGCATAAAAAATTCTGCTACGTGGAAATGTTTTTAATGCTTTTTGACGACTTTTTATTTTTCGTCTATTTCGTGGGCATTTTTCTTATCTTGACTAGTTTTTTTTAAAAATAGTATAAAGTATTAAAATATAGTCTTGAAAATCTTACAAAAAGAAATGCACTCAAAATGCATGGTGATTTTTAGCCTTATGTCGAGCGGGAACTGAGACGAACCTTTCTTCTCGTTCTTCGTCCTAAGCTCATATTGGTTTTGAGGTAGTATAATCTCAGGAGGATCGGGATCTTTTTTTTGGGGGGGGGGGGATTTTGTCGAAAGGATTTATTTATTTTTTTAAGGTTTACCCATTTAGACCACGGGGTTATGATTGCCCACGGGAAGTGGATCCCGATTACCAAATTGGTCACGTTTTAAAACAAACATTTGATGCGCTATTTTGAATTTAACCCTACTCAAAGAACATGTTTGGATCATTTCTTTCTCTTGATCATTTGACAAATGGATTAATTGTATTATTGTTTTTTTAAATTGACAGATAATTTACCACCGACCGCCCCGCCCCTACCAAAAATCTCAGTGTTTGAATTTCACGTCTTTTTGTAGTGGTGATCCCTGTCAAGAAGTGATTCCTCTTGATTTTAAGATAGTAATTGATCACAGTCGTATTTCAATCCACTTTGGGCCTGTAAGGGGGGGACCCGTAGTTTTAAAGTGGTTTTATTTGATTGAATGACCTTTAATTTAACCCAATGCCGCCATCTGAAAACAAAAACTGGCATATTATATACCTTTTGATATGAACTAGAACCGTGGATTTTGTAATCAAAGAATCCTTTGTAATTAATATTGGTATTTTTTTTCGCTGAAACCCCAATCCTTTTTAGTAAACTGATAAAATGGTAGCTTTCTTCAGACAATTTTGGACAACTTCCGAAATCTGAGTGGGGAGGGTAATATTAGGATCATGCCCAGGACCTTTAAACAATACAGAATATCGGAAAGGGTTAATTCAATGGGTTAATTGCCATACCTTTTTTAGGAGTGCTTGACAACAATCCCATTTCTACAAAAAAAATCTTGGGGATTGGGACTTTTGCCATCGCGCACTAAAACAATTTTACACTCAAATAATGTCATAATATAGCCACCAAGTAATATGGCCCTAGTTATAAGTCGAAATCCTGTTGCATGGTCCGTATTCTTCAGCCTTTTCCGCGTAAATCCGCATGGATAATTGACAATATAAAGTGAAACTGGCGCATTTTTCATGGGATGACTAACTACATTTTTTTGTCCCAACTTCATTTTGATATTTGCTTTTGAACGTGTGTTTGTTTATTTAATTCTACTTCCTTTAAGACTGGGGGTCCCTATTCGAGTGCAAAATTTAAGTATCCCTCAGTTTGTTTTTGTGTAATCAAGTAATTTTGTAATAACATGACCCCCCCCCCTCCGTAGCAGTGTGCACCGGCTATAGGTTTGCACAGGGAACTCCAAGCATCACCGAGTTTGTGTAATACATTTTCCTGTAAACCTTTAAACCGGGGTCACGACGCACTCGTTTTCATGACCAATTCAATTTTACCAATTCAATTTAAAAAAAGAAAAAACCTAAAAAATTTATATATTTATGTATATATAAATTTACCCATTAACCAATATCTTTTTACTGAAAATGAGGGTAGGGTAAAGTGGGGTAAGGAACCCCCCTTAAGCAGCTCGTAAGTTTGCAGAATTTTATTTTACTCTTTCTATCACTGTTTTTTTTTTTTTTAATTTTAGTGTTTTAATATTTTTTGTTCATGGGTAGGTACAGACCCAAAAAGATATTTACTGATCATCCTAAACCAATAAAAGATATAGGCCTAGGCTTTCAAATTTTTTGGCAAAAGGTCCATATTGCCCCTACGGTTGCAATATGGACCACACTTGTTATTGGCGGGACCATAAGGCGGACTATGGACCCTCGTATGGTCCATATTGCCCCTTCCCATGAAGTTTCTACATGGGATATAGGGTGTCCATATTCCCCCCAGATCACACACAAACATAGGGCCTACACAAAGATTAGATGTTAGATAGGAATTTGATACAATGTATTGAATACATGGTAAAGCCCATTACTACATGTTGCCAGGTAACCCTCCAGATCGAGGCTCAAGAGAAAATAGGGAGAATTTTCAAATGTTAATGACACTAAATAGAACACGTGTTGAAAATTTTATTTTACCTATTCCCTTTCAGGACCTCCCTCCGTTAATAACCAATTAACAGTTGTTATATATTCTCTTTCCAAGTACCTAATAGAAAGGGTCACTCCTACCCTCCCTAGTTCAAAGTTTAAAGGGGTCCCATAATGCCCCGGGTGTCCATATTACCCCACTTTACCCTATATTTGCATCTGCAATAACATAGGCGAGAAAGCGGGGGTGGTGCATGGGGTTCTGGGGGCTCTCTTCTAAAGCTATAAAAACGACCACCTCTGTTCCTAAAATTTTTGAAAGTCCATGTGAACGCGTTGTTATGCACCTTTCTCCTCCCCATTGCTACAATATCTTCAGTAAGAAATAACAGTTGTATGTTTTTAATAATTTGGGGCATCTGCCTTTACTGCAATAAAAATTCATGGTATTCATGGTATTTGCTAAATTTACCATATCTACACTAACACACTTCAGCCTACGATCCGCAATAAATTATGCTAATACAATTGATTAGCATAATTTTACCAATCCTACACACTCCGGCCTAACGTAATTTACATAATTTTAAATAACAGTTTAGTTATCAAGCATTCCCTAGGCCTATAGCTTAGCTTACTACCCTTTTACACATTCACTGTAAACCCGTAAGTGTTTTTAGATTTTGTCACAGTTTTTAAGCACCTAGATGCGTTCAACAAAACAGCAAATCAAAATACTTTTTTTTCAAAAGGTGGGTATTTTCTTGGGCCACTGCTCCTATAAATCACTAAAGAAACACTTGAAATCCAGGCATCGTTTTCCCATTCTAAATGCAAAGGCATGCAGAATTTTTGTTTGTTTCGTTAAGTAACGCCTTATCGTGGCTTTTAAAAAACCCTGTAAAAGTGTTGCACCAAGCAGTTTTTAGAGCTAACCTCTGATAGTGGTTTATTGTGCTAAACACTGACGTCATGCGAATGTTGCGACGTCCTTTATAATCTAACCATAAACGCATATGTTAGGAAATGTGTTTGAAGTTCTACATCTGAACACCTAATGTTCAGAATTAAATGCTTCGACATTCTCAAAAGTGAGACCAATAGTGTTTAGACTCGTGTCAGACCCAGAATCACATTGATTAAGTGTTGAACAACATTTATATTAACTTAGACGGAACTCAGTCCCCCATTTTAATATTTACGTGAATCGCATACTGATCATCCTGATACATATGTAGACCTATATGCATCCCATTCTCTATTCGCAATCATGATACTGTGATATTGTATATGCGTAAATATTTCGTTAATAAGAATCGCACCATTTAAATCGCTGGCTACTTCTATTTATGAACGCGCTATCTTAATATATACGTATTATAGATATGAGTATTTGCCCCAAACACACAACAATATGTTTTTTAAATTTTTAAATTTACTCCAAATTAGGCTAGTGGTTAGGAAATTGGTGTTGCCGTTAACTTTGTCGCAAGAATTAAATTTTGACATGTTTAAGGTGCCACCACCCGATTACAACAATTTGTCTGTGATGCATACGGAAAGCCATCACCAACCTATTTGATTCCAAAATTTAATTTTGAATCCGACACCCATTTTAACAACGCGAGCAGTGTAATTGTGAATATATACCGATTAATGACTATAGCAAAAATAAATTTTAAACTCTAACGTGACAAGCCATATTATGGCTTGTAGCATTAAATGGGTGAGTTTCAACCTCAAAATAGTTTTGCAGGGGAAATATAAAAATACCAGGTTTTTATTAACAAAAGCAAAATCTTTGCTTTGATGGGGTATAGTGTGGTGGTCTGAGGCCTGGGAGGATCAGGATGGTACCCGCCTTAAGATTCTTTTCCTGTAGCAAGTCTTACATTTGATCCCCGTGCCCAGGCCACACGTACGGTCTGAAGAAATAGGAGCATGTTTTCCTTCTTCATCTTGTTCGGCAGATTTTCCCCCCCTTTTTCCCAAAGATTTTACCCTTTCACTCTTACATCTAAGAAAAAAGTGCTCAAGAGGTTCTAGAAACTTGTCCCTTAGGAAAACACGTTATGTGGTCGGTATCTCAAATTTTTTAAAACCGTTTTGAAGTGATTCCATGATCTTCTTGATTCTCCCTATCGAGAAGGACAATAAAATGTTCTAAGTCGCATTTTTGTTTAGTGTGTAGAGTTTCTTTTACCAATATTGTTTGCTGCGATTATTGTTTGTTTGCGCCTTTGGGGTATATGTCTTTCCTATCTATCGTATGATAGAATAGAATATTTTGTACAAATGTGTTTCATTTGAAAGGCATCATTGAAAATCCTGGAAACTAGAATTTATCATTGTCAGACTTCACGCGGGGATATCACGACTTCAATATCAATTTCTATAAACGTTAATCTTAATATAGCCACTGTTATAGATTATAGTATTGTTTTTTTATTAAAGTGATGGTTTAAGCAATCCTTGTTTTCATAACACATACGAAAACATTAAATCGGTAGCCAGGATTTTTTCCAGGCAAGGGGGATTGAGCCAGAGTCGCCCAATTTTTTTTTTTGCAAAATGTTAATCTTTTGTGGGTGGTGGTGGGTGGGAGGTTGGGCCAAAGTGGACTTTTGCCATAAAACAACGGCCTTCATTTTGAACCAAATCTCATTGAACCGTCATTTACTTGCTCAATACGATTGCAAAACGGCATGTTTAGGACATTTTAAAATAAACTTTTGTTGGGAATATGTGGGGACGGTATTGGACCCTTCTAAGCTTCAAAACGCTTCATAAATCTCAAAATTCGCCTCTCCTCCAAAGGTCCGCGTTCGAATCTTATTCGTTCTCTCCTCCGCCTGCAAATGTCTAATTTTTTACTAGCGACCAAACCATGTTGGTTAAACCGAATTCCATTTAACGAATTCGTTTGCGTGCGTTTCCAGCTTCCCCTTCCCCCCTACCAGTAAACATAAACCCCTGAAATACAAACAATGTTTGGTGTATGTGATTTTTGCTTCCACAGTATCGAGCAGAAACCCCCTCAAATTTGTTCAGTGTCAATCTCTAACTGACTGGCGGGGACCCGATCATAAGGGAAAAACCCAAGCGGTGGGGTTGTTATTCCCCTCGCCGAAATTGGAAAATGCAGATTTTTGGTTGGGGTTTCATGCACTCTGAGAAACGAAAAACGAAAAAAGCCTATTTACCTTTCGCTCCCCCCCTTCGGTCTTCGGGGCCAGCATTCAAACATCAAGCCAAAACCCGTACTTTCAAAAATGCCTCACACCTTTTTCTTAGACAAATTGTTAATATGTTATAGGCTATACACTTCCAAGAAGAATGTCCATATAACTGTAATGTATAAAAAACTTTAATAAAATTACGGCATATAAATCTAAAATCATCTAAATCAAGATCAAGGAAAACCCATGTAAAAAAACTCTTAAATATCTACCTGTTTACAGAATACTTATATCAATAGATTATTCAGTATTTGCTTACATATTAACTGTTTGGTGATTTCATTGAGCTAAATTATTAAAAAGAACGAAATCGATAGGTCTTTAATTGATAAGTTATGTCTTTTTCTGCAATTCGTTGCATCCTAATTTCGTCCTGCATTTGTAATCAATTAGCCTATATTCCTATTGTTACTACATGAGCAATCTATTCAGATTTCATTCCCAATAACTTTCAAAACAAAACACTATATTTCAATTATAAAATAACAACACCAATATTTGATTTGTGGGGCACTTAGCCCATTGCGGGCTTTTTGGGGGTTAATACCCAACCTCGTTTCATCAGTTTATGGTCGTGCGTTTGTCCCCGCTTAACCTATACATTGTAATGTTTTAACCCTCATGTTATTGAAACGCATTCTTTGAATTTCTATCTTTGACTTTAACGTGATAGGTGCACATGAGATGGACTTACCGTGGGATTACAAGCAAAAAATCTCTACAAACAATAATGAAAAAAACTTTGAATTCTTTGAATTAATGTATTTTTTGATTGAGCTTATCTTGTTGAAGTTGGCGCACTTTCAGTCCGAGACGCTTGCATGAAAATAACGACGGATCCGAATTGTCCTTTTCTGAAGTATGGCTGAGTAGGAGAGGGCCGTTATTTCGTTTTGGATCGAATTACGATTGATCAGCCAAGTTGCCCCCTTGCCGCTTTCATGTAGTGATTTTCAAAATGAGTGAGACCTCATTAAAGAAATTTTAGTCTGATCCCATATCAACCGTGAGAGGTACTAAGAGTAGTTTGAATCCACAGAGTAACAATGTTTCATTTGGTACTCATCAATGAACCGTGAATTAAGCCTATGCCTAGCATTAAGATTGTTACTTATTCAAGTCGTACTTTAAGATCCCCACTTTTTTCAATTGAAGTATCCAAGATGAACATATCGCATTATTTAAAGTGATTAGCAGAGATATTGCGAGAGAATCACAAAATGGGAAATCGACACAATCTATAAATCAGGGAATAAAGTTGGTACAATTCCATATAACTGCTTTAATGTAGAAACAAACCCCCAAATAGGGAAACCATGAGTATTGAGACATTTATTGCATCATAACGAATCCCTCCCATAAATAGACAACAGCGATGACGAATCTCCAAAATCTACAATAAATAGCTTATTGTGGTTTACAGTATAACACAAAAGCATAACAATAATCAGCAACCACCTATTGACAAAGTGCAGCAATAACAAGTTGCAGGTTCAAACTTATTGATCATGGTGCACAATATCAACCTTAAAAATCTGGGATATTTCCCGAGAAGGCTTTTTTGATCTCAGTCGGAATTTTGATACGCCGTATAGAAATAAAGAATCAATAATAAGTACTGCCTTGTCTTAATACGCGGATTTTCAAGAGCCACCACATTGGCAGGTTATGATTTGCATACCATGACCAGATAACAAAAATACAAAATATGAATTTTGATGATTTTTTCCGATATTTCGGTTAGCAAATCGCTGCCTATCCCTTTAATTCAACGATGTGTATTTAACACACTATACCTTTGACACTGAAAATAGCTATCCTTATCACCGCATAGTAACATAATGCAATCTTATAGCAATACACACATAACGCAACCTAAGTTTTTTTGGCTCCAAAATATAGCGCAAAGCGGATTAAGAATTCCTTGACATCCCGACCATTCCGGCACCCATTAGTCTTTTAAACAGACCACTTATGTAAGACGTGAATCATCGGTTCCAGTAAGCCAATTCTGTGAGATACCTCTGTACCGTGGAACAATATGTTTTTGTAAAGTGGCCAACAAATGCCTATTCCTCAACTACATAGGTAATGACCCCTTACATCAATAACACAGTATCCACCCCATGGGAATATGCAAGAACTCCAACTTATTTTGAAATCCACTAATCCTCTATAGGAATCCAGTTTCCACCTCCAGAACTAATCGTAAAAGCTGACTTTTTAAGGTCCTTCCCGCATTTCATAGGGTCATTTTTATGGCAATTCTCTGAAATGAATCTCAGGAAATAAGCATTTGAACTTTGTACGTTGTGTTCGTTGTCGTCGTCGTCGTCGTCGTTTGTTGTTGTCGTTGTCGGTGATATGATGATGATGATTGGTGATTATGATGATGATGATGATGGTGAGAGATGATGATGATGCTGAGGATGATGTGATTATGAGGATGATGATGGTTATGATTATTATGGGTGATGATGATGATATGATGGTGATGATGATGATGGTGATGATTGATATGAGGATGATGGTGATGAGATGATGGTGTATGATGAGATGATGTGATTATGATTATGATGATTGTGATTTGTGATGATGGTTATTGAGATGATGATGATGATGATGATGGTGATGATTGATGATGAATGATGATGATGGTGATATGATGCTGATGGTGATGGTTATGATTATCGCTGTGGATGCGCTGCTTCTGCATGGTGCTGCTGCTGCTGCCTGCTGCTGCTGGCCTCTGGTGCTGGTTCTCTGCTGCTGCTGCTGCTTGCTGCTGCTGCTGCTGATGCTTCCTTCTGCTGCTGGTGCTGGTGCTGCTGCATGGCTGCTTGCTCGCTGTTTGCTTTTGATTTCCTTTGTTTGCTTATTTTGTTTGCTTGCTTGTTTCGCGTTGTGCCCTTTCTTGCTTTTGCCCCCCCCCCCATTTGCCTTGCCCGCCACCTTTCCCGCCACTTTTTGACCTCTCTTCCCCTCTCCGCCCTTAACGCGAGTTCGGATAGATGTACACAGTTATGGGTGATGTAAGAATATATACGTAAGAAGTGTCCTATTATGTTGTATTTTGTTTGGGTTTGTGCAGATGGTAGTAATCACACTAATTATCATAAAATCTTTTCAGCTTTACGGAACAAATCCCGTATTTTTATGGGAATTAGATGAGTTGACATGTGCGTCCACGCGGGCACGAACAAGCCCTGCCGGCAATATGCGTGCAGGCTTGTCTTTAAATTCGCCTCAATCAAGCGTGATATGCTATTGAAGGCT